>WPIO01000009.1:8400000-8692500 GCA_009760855.2 Cristatella mucedo
CCACAACCCTTAAAGCAACAATGCCCTCTTGCCTCCTATTGCTCCTGCCTTTGGCACTGCGATAGTCCTTAATAATAATAATAATATTGCACTTGATAAAGCGCCCTCAGAGAACTTAATCTCTTTCTAGGTGCTTTACATTTGCTGCAAAGGGACATGCAATTGAATGGTAAGTAAAATCATGCTTGAAAAACAAACACAATGAATAACATGATTAGGGGTGACATGCACAGGGTCAGCATGCAAATGTGGTTAGTGGCAGCATGCACAGTGTCAGCACGCATAAGCACATTAAGGACGAATCACAGGGACCCACTAAATGCTGCCCTAAATAGGTGTGTTTTTAAGTCCTTCCCAACCCCATCCTCCTCACTTTCTCTAACTTACAAAATATGAAGGTTCTGGCAGCCAAACGTCTAACGAATGGATCTGGCGTCAATAGAATCAAATGCTCTTGAAGGATCTAGCAGTACTAACAGAGAGGCTTGACCGGGAACATAATTGTTCAGAAGAGCATTGTAAACCTGAAAAAGTGCAGAATGTATAGCTCAAAATGCCGATTAGAACTTGCTAGCAAGATCTGATGAATCAATGTAAATCATTTAGTTGTTCGGGCCACCACTAGTTCTAGTCTTGGATAGGAATGGCAGGAGGAAGACTGGATAACCAGGGACGAGTGCTATCAGTTTCAACCTGTTCGCGCCCTCAGGTCCTGTGTGGACAATAAATTAGCTGTCCCATTCCTCCGCTTAAAGACAGTTGGCGACAGAAGCTTTAGCTCTGCAGGTCCTAGACTGTGGAACTCGCTTCCACAATTCTTACGAAACGACATCTACTCTCCAACTGCCGACTATGGCACATCTTTTTCAGCGGTCCTGAACTGCTACTCCTATGCTACTCACTGCCTCAACTGCTCTCCTAACTCTGCTATGCTTTGCACTTTCTCTTTGTTGCGTGAGACGAAGTCTGTTGGGTACCGAATGCGTACCGAAAGCCGCTTAGGCTGTGAGTGCGCTATACAAAACTCTCCTGCGTAACACCCACATGGTCTTTATGACTTTGCGGAGTTACTGAAGGAGATACATGGGTGGCAGCCAGAGGTCTAAGCACCTCGTAATGAAAGCTGTTGAAACAGGATCTGACGAACCAGTGGTCTTTTTTTAGCCTGGAGGACAAGCACATCGGATCGGACATGCACGCACGCACGCGTACACGTACACACGTATACACACAACGCAAAGGTGGCAGCAGCAAGAGCAGCAGCAGCAGCAGCAAAGAAAGGTGAGACTGCCAAAGGAAATGAGACTGGAAGCAATGAGATTGGAAGCCATTGAGACTGGAAGCAAAAACAGCTGCTGCTGCAGTCAATCGACTAAGCAGCGGTCGAGCGCTGGTGCAAGCAAGCAAGCAAGCAAGCAAGCACGCACCGAGGAGTCCCGATTCGTCTTGCTTCGGCTGCCTAAACCTTGCCTCCACGCCCACGTCGTGCACGTAGGCCTTCAGGAGGTGGGGCATGCGCACGCCTTCGCAGCGCAGGACCGGCAGTCGAGCGAGCCCGCGCTCGACCGCCGGCGATGGTGGAGCCATCGACTGCCGATCCTGCGCCTCCAGCAGCAGCTCGGCATCGGTCGAGGTCGACCTGCTAACCGCCGGCACGAACTCCATCAGGTCGACCGCGGCCGACGAGGGCCGAGCCTTCGGCCGCGGGACGAGGAAGCCTTCGGGCGTCGTGATGAACTCGCCCTCCTCCTCCTCTTCCTCATCCTCTTCAGCATCGCGGTAGCCACCTCCCTCGCGCCGCGCTGCCACCACTGTTTGCTCATCGTCCTCGGTCGGCCTACGGCCAGCGGCAAGCTCCTCGGACCGCGTGCCACGGCTGATCGGCACCTGCTCTGCCGGTGCCGATCTGTGGCCGCTTGCCTCGCTGCTGCTGCTACCATCGTGTCCATCAAGGCCCGGCAGTCGCCACTTCAGGCCACTGCCTTGCTGCCGGTCACGGTAGCCGGACGTGGCCCAGGCGGCAGAGGGTGCCAGCAGCGGCTTGCCGACGACGCTCCACAAGTCACTGGCTCCGGCTTCACTGATCAGGTCGACGATCGTGCTCTCGGAAGAGGCAAAATTGTTCACCAGAGCGCAGTACTTCTTGGTGTCTCGCAGCATCGCTTCCCTCATCGAGGCCCAGAGCTTCGCCCCGAACAGCGGCTCGTAGTAAGTGTCGAAGTAGGCCAGCGCCAGCTCGGATGGCGGCCTCTTCTTGCCCGTGACGGCCTGAACGATCGAGCCGCGAGTACACTCAGCGCCGGCGAGAGATCGCAGCCCAGCGGAGTGCACCCGGGCTGCACAAGCAAGTCTGGCAGGCCCCCAGTGAGGTGACTGGCGCCGATTCTAGTCTCCACAACACTCCTGCGTGCACCCATCCCCTCCCAACACATCTCCTTGCGAGTATGTTCTTATGATACCTACGCTAGGGCACAACAACTACAACTGCTCGCAATGCAAGATGTAAAAGGGGCATTGCTAAGCGGCCACCACAAAAGGCTGAGCCTTTTGTTTAGTGATAACTGCAATTGTCCTTCAATTGGTATAAAGCAATGTGGCCGCCCAAGTAGCAATGAGCAAAAGTCTCAGATGCCAAACTGCAGTGCATAAAAGCAGTTCTGCTGCTGCAAGAAGCCATCAATCGTGCTACACTGCAGCACGGAATCTTAGCCTGTGACTGCACAAAGCCGCACTCAGCAAGACGTCACGGCGGTACACTCGTACTTTGCCAGTGGCTCTCGGTAGCCAACACAGTCCTGATCTGCAGCAACAGAGTTACGAAGAATGCACAGCAAAACCAGGACAGCTGCAAAAGTAGGAAGTATAGACACAGCAGTGAAAGACATTGGGAAAGGAAGTACCAGAGTCGGCAGCCGAAGAAAAGTTATAGCCATTCTTGCACAAGAATAGCAACATGGAGCTCCATAGTTTTAGATCATGCAGAGCAAAAGCACCAATCGGAAGTCAATACTCTTTACAAGGGAGAGAGGCACGGCTAATTTAATGCTGTCCAGAGACTTCAGGACATGAGGCAGGTGATAACTAGGCAGCAGCAGTAGCAGCAGCAATGGCAGCAGCAGCGGAGATGGCTGCAGCAGTGGTGGTGGCTGCAGCAGCGACGATGATGCGGCAGAGGGTATGACAGCAGCAGCAGGGGGGTGACAGCAGCAGCAGCGGTGACAGCAGCAGCAATTACAGCAGCAGCAGAAGAGATGACAGCAGCAGTAATGACAGCAGCAGCAGCAATGACAGCAGCAGCAGCAGCGATAACAGCAGCAGCAGTAACAGCAGCAGCGGTGACAGACGCGGCAGTGGTGACAGCAACAACAGCAGCGGTGACAGAAAAAGCAGCGGTGGCCATGGTGGCCCTAAATCGCTGCCAGCTGTGTAGGCCAAGTGAGAAATGTGGCTTACATCTGCAGCTCGACCAGTAGCAGCTGCTGCTCCTTTAAGCAAAATGGACGCAAGTCGGAATTTCTTGAATTTCATAACAAATCTAGACTACCGCTAGAGATGTGGTGGCAGTTTTCATTAGTCCTACTAAAAGAGAGTTTCAGCCTCGAGTAAACCGTAAGTTAGTTCAAGCCTTAGCTATGCAGCAAGGTAGGAGGGTGTTACACAGGCGAGTTTCCAACAGTGTGCTTAAAGCTCAAGTGGGTTTTTTTGGAACACATCGGCTGCCAGCAGACTGCATCTCACAAAACAAAGAAACTGAGAAGCAAAGCAGAGTCTGAGAACGGTCGAGGAGGTGAGTAGCATTGAGGTAGCAGTGAAAAACGGCTGAAAGAATGTGTAACAGTCGACAGCAGGAGAGTTGAATTAATGTAATTCTAGACAGAAAAGGTGCACAAACCCAGACCGCACCTCCATCAAAATCTCAGCTCAAGAGCAGCGGTTAAACCGCCAGCTCGTTCTAGCTGTAGCACGCGCGTATGGCATCGTTCATGTTAGACCGTTTCGTGGGCTACTATGCTCCCACAGCTTAGAACTCACTACCAACTGACATCACGTCATCTCATGATTTAAAAACATTCCAAACTGAAGACCTACCTGTTCCACGAAACGTTTGCTCTGTCCAAATTTATTTCTTTGTGGGTTTTTAAAATGTACCGGCCATGATTCAGGGTAACCACGATATACTTTTCATGGTACCCTCGTTGGACCGTCTTTCTCCTGTGTGCTTTGCTTACCCGTGCATGGTTGAGTGAGTGAGTGTTACGAATCGGGGGTTCTCCTAATCAACGACCGTGAGAGTTGCGCGTGCTTTCAAATGCTTGACTTAGCATGATAACTGGATGGTTGTGCATGCCAATTAAAGCAAGGTATCTTGCTTTAATTAACTGCTGGTTGCTGCTTCTCTTTCAATGAGTTGTAAAGCTCCTGGAAAGAGGTCGAGTTCTTTTAGGGTGCCACAGAAAGGACGTATTATTATCAGTGCTAATCCATAGAACGTGCTACGAGAACACGGAGCAGTGGAGACAGCGCAATACAACAGACGAAAGTTGGAAAGATTCTCCTCCGATACGGATTTCTGGCTGCAACTTCTAGCTCTCCAGCGTCGACTACAAGGCCTGAGTTGCATGCTGGGCTGGCTGCTGAAAAAATATGCAGTGCGCACCCCATGCTCTCTTAAGTTGCTGTGGCAGCTGCTAATGCCATGGTTCCGGCAGACGCTTGGAGGCGCACGACCGGTGCGAACAACCGAAGCGTCGCGCGGTACCTACCCATTTCTGCTTATATTTAAATCGCTTCTGGGGAAGGAAAAACGCGTCGATCTGCAGACGGCTGACACACCGGCGTAGCGCCGAGGCCATTTGCATCGACCTCTTTCGCGTCTAGTCAACGAGCACGGCTGCAAAGTGGTTAAACATCGACGTGCGGCTTCGGTTCGAATCCCACATGTCCAACAGCGATTCCTATTATGCGCTATTTACATTCTGAGTCCTTGACCGATTACTTGGTTCCGCGGACGTGTAGCTACGGGCGCTGTCGTCTTGCGATCAAGGAGTCTCTCGGCGGCCCTGTCAGTACCATAGCATCGCAGCATGGAGAATCAGTATAACTTGAAGAGTCCAGGTAACCCCAGTGTTACTGCGACTGTCTGTGCATATTTTTTACTCCGAAAAAGAAACCGCCGGGTCGCCCCTTTCCTGACGTCGTACTGCGGCTATCAGGATTGTTGCACCTTCGCGGCTGCTTTGCTCAGTACAGCTATCGGATAGTGTGCTTTCCAAGATCTTGGATCATTTTTTTGAATTCTTTTTCAGCTGTGAAGCGACTAATGAAGGAAGCAAAGGAATTGAGCGATCCAAGTGAACAGTACTACGCTCAGCCGCTAGAGGTACGTCGACTGGTGCTTTATAAATAAATAAAATAAATCCTAGCTGATTAAACAGCCTCCTTTTGTATAGCGACAGAAGAGCCTTTACGGCTATCACCACCGCTTGCAGTGGCGATACAGAATCGCCCACTGCAGGAATCGAACCCACGACCTCGGGACCGAGGTCGTGAAAGCAACCGCCTTACCTAGTGTGCCATCGCGGCTCACCGTTATGATGAACTCATCATGTACGCTAGAGCACAGTATCGGCGATACCGTCCCAGAACCTTGATATTTTTTAATCTTGCATAAAAAATGTACTGTGGCATTCTGTAATCCTGCTCGTTACACATGACAAGCCTTTGTTAACATGCAAGCAAAGTGTCAGTACACGTTTATTGATCTGTAAAGCTAAAAGGAAGTTTCACCACCGCTATTAGCAATCGTCTGTCTGAGCCGCTCGGGCACTGACTGAGCTAAGCGTTCGCAAATGTCTGGCGCATTCGTTCATCAGAAGTCTTGTAAACTTGAGAAAAGCAAGTCTTCAGATGTGAGACGGCAAGTATGACTTGTACTCCGAGCCTGTACTATCTGCTTCATCCCGGAGATGAACATTGAGATACAGGTCCGGAGATTGACTAGGCCATTCCATTACCGTAGTGGGCACTAAATCAAACGCAACAGTGTGGAGGAAAAATATTGAATGCGCTTCGCCGTGTGCTTAGAGTCATCGTAGAGATCATCCGAAGAACCACTGAAGTATGGGGTGCCTCAGGGCTCTCCTAACAATTGGTTCATTCTTCCCTTGCAGCAAATGTAAAGTGCCTAGAAAGAGATTGAGTTCTCGGAGGGCACTATAACAAGTGTATTATTATTATTATTATTATTATTAACTACTCCTCCACCAGGCCAAGCATCGTACAACCCACTGTTCCGACTCAAATTGTTTAGCTGTACCTTGTACGAACCTTAAAACCTTTGGAGATCTTGCCTTTAGTTCAAATGCTCCCAAAGCTTGGAACTCACTCCCGACTGACGTCACGACATCTCCTGACATTACAATATTTAAAAACAAGCTTAGAATACAACTGTGTATTACAGTTGGTCCTTGTGATTCGTCCTGTGTGGTGTGTTTAGCAGCAGCCTACTGCTACTGGTGCAAAACGAAGCATTCCCCGACCATGACCTCTCTGTTGCCAAATTTTGTCATCATCTGAGGATAATTACAATTGTCAGCCACCTTAACTGGGGAGCCGATGCTCACAATGCTTGGGTTTGCAGTTGCAAACAATGGCAAATTTGCTCTGACCACTCCGTACGACTTTGCTGCAGTCCTCGTGGGTCCAATGTGCTCAAGCCCTTGCCCACTGCAAACGAGCCACGTCGTGCTTGATTTTAAGAAGTAATCTTCTTTTTGTGATCCGAGCTAGCATGCCTTTTTCATCTAAGCCACCGCCTAATCGTATCCCCTACCGACTAGCTTTCCGGTAGCAGCCTGCAGGCTTTGAGCCCTTTGACGCCTCGAATAGGTGAACCGAGGCTTAACTAAAGTTTTGCCCTTTATTAGTCTTTCCCGTGTGGTGTCACGTGAGATGCGTCCTCGGCCGAGTCTCTTTGTCGCATCCATGGTACTGGTCGTAGCGATCTTTTTCTTCTTCAGGTTTTACCTCGCCGTAGTCTCCTCAATTCCGAACTCCTTAGCAATTGCAACGTTGGGCGAGTCCTGTTTGGTGCAACGCCCGCAATTAGCTCTTTGTAATGGCAGTCAACTAGACTGGTTTTTTGGACTGCCGATTGTTACAGCATGGGTTAGGAAATGAGAATAGTTGATGCACTGTAGCTTTTGTATATTACTGCCCATACCTGATTACCTCCAAATACATGCACGGCAGTCATTGTCAATGTGCTATGAACCGTGCAGATCCACCTTTTTTTTTTAGTAAATTTAAAGTGTTGAAGATGTATATTCTCCTTATTTTTGTGTCGAGTTTATTAGTTTTTTAAACGCCATTGTGAAAGACACTAGTTTCATTGGGGACGTTGGTTCTTTTGCTTTGCTTTAATGAGTCACGGTCGAAGGCCTTCTGCTGTTAACAAGGGGTTGCCAATACTTTTGACCTCTGGCATAGGAAATGAAACTTCTGAAAGCAAAAACACCTTGAGGCTATCGATGTGACAAGTGATTAGTCTGCTGTTTAATAAATTAATATATGATTTACTGTCGAGAAAGTGGAACCGTATTATTGGGCCGTTTAGACTGTGGACATGCTGCTTTTTTGCATGCATTATTGATGCAAATAAGTCAGGCTGTTGAGACCCCATTTCAACGTGGAACTTTTGACTTTCGAGACCCCATTTGTATAGATTCTTTTAATAGCGCTACTGTACCCATTGATTCAGTGGTTATGGGTAAACCAAGTGTGATTCAGAAATTGGAAAGGCTGACGCTCAAAATTGGCTCTGCCAGCATATCTCCTGTTGAATCAGCTCGAAATCTAGGTGTCATGTTCCAAAGTGACCTCTCGTTAGACGATCACATCAGCTCCACAGTCAAGTCTGCCTACTTTCAGCCACATTACATTGCTAAAATTCGGGCTTGTTTAGATAAGGATACCACGTCCAAGTTGGTCCATGCATTCGTGACATCCCGTCTTGACTTCTGTAACTCACTGCTTGCTGGCCCACCGGCCTGTACAATGAGGTGGTTACACCTAGTGCAAAACTCTGCAGCTAGGCTTGTCTGTCGTGAGCGGCACAGTTGCCACATCAAACCACTTCTCTCCGATCTGCACTGGCTCCCAGTCAAGCAACGCATCCACTTTAAGGTTTTGTCACTCACTTTCAGGTCCCTTCATTCTCTGGCTTCAGCCTACCTATCAGATCTACTGCCCCACCAGGCTAAGCATCGTACCACCCACTTTTCGGAATCGAACTGTTTACCTATACCGTGTACAAACCTCAGATCCTTGGGAGACCGTGCCTTTAGTTCGCATGCTCCCAAAGCTTGGAACTCGCTTACGACTTTCGTCACGACATCCCCTGACTTGACCACATTTAAAAAGAAATTAAAAACGCACCTATTTATGACAGCATTTAGTGGGTCCTTGTGATTCGTCCTTTATGTGCTTATGCATGCTGACCTGTGCATGCTGCCACTAACCACACTTGCATGCTGATCCTGTTAGTGTCACCCCTAACCTTGTTATTCTTGTTGCTTATTGAGCATGCCACTACCAACCGTCCAATCATGCTTCCTTTGCAACAAATGTAAAGCGCCTAGAAAGAGATTGAGTTCTGAGGGCACTTTATCAAGTGTGTGTTATTATTATTGTTATAGTGGTCATTTCTAGCGCAGCAATACACATTACACACACCTCTCTCGAGTACATTAGAATTGCTCTGCCTACTTAGTGAATGAATGTCTTCGACCGATTCTTTTTTAGCAAGCCCCTCTCATGGATCCCCACCCTCTCGCAGAAAGATTCTTGTTGCCGGCCACTCGGCCGCCGCCATTACTAAGGGTCATTTGAGTTTGGACACCGGGAGGGAGCCGCTGGCAGAAAGTGATTTGATTTGCTTCTCAGTTTGTCTGCTACTATTGCAAAGGTCCTAGTTACACGATCGATAGCGACTCGAACAAGGGTGCAGCCTGTAAAGCGTTCGTATGCCATGAACGAACGTGTTCAGGGATTGGGCTGGCCACGTGCTGTGTCACATGAGTTACCGCCTCGATTTAGCACTGCCATGTGTCTGTCAGCAACAGTGGATACGATGCAAATGCCTGCCGATGATCTCTGGGGGATGGGCTGGGGGTTGCATAGCTTTTGCCCTCCGGTAGTAGGCATTTCGGTTTCTTCGGCTGATTAGTTAGCCTCCTGGTAATGCTTCATAGCTTTTTGTTTGGCTATTGTTAGTGGAGTTTTCGTCCGCATTTCTTCCCTTTTTTTTTCCGCCGAGACTTGCTTTTCATTGCGGCTGCTGGTCGACGTCAAGATGCTCCCTCTTCGACGTGCAACTGTTATCTTACGATTCACACTGCAAATGTAGCCAATGTTTCCTAACATAACAGTGCAAGTGTTTTCTAAACGGCATTTTTTGGCCTGTCTCCTTTCCTCACGACCATCGCATCGGCTGTCGCATTGCTGATTGAGTTGCTTCGAGTCTCGTTGATGAACGGCGACTGCCTAAGTGCAAGCTCACTCATTCGAGTAGCTGTGCGCTCTGATGCACTGCAGATCAGCTCTCTGTGTCCCTCTCCGTCTTGTGCGGCCCAATCTGTCTTGCCCGGCTCTCCGACGATGGCGGCACTGCACGCCACTGACGATGGCGGCACTGCACGCCACTGCGCAGCAGGCTGCGCAGAGAGCGGTAGCCGCTGTTGCATGATGCTGTCACATGATGCTGGCCGGTTGTGAGAGGGCTGCAGGTTGTGAGGTGACTGGCGGCTGCGCAGCAGCGTGTGCGTTTGTGCTGCCGAGCATTGATCACCGGTGATTGCTTTTGGCGCTGCAGGAGAACTTGTTCGAGTGGCACTTCACCATCCGAGGCCCTGCCGACTCGGAATTTGAAGGCGGCATCTATCACGGCCGCATCATTCTGCCACCCGAGTACCCCATGAAACCTCCGGCGATCATGCTACTGACGGTAGGCGCATCGCCCATCGCTCGATAGTGGCACCGAGTGCTCGTTGGCCTACATGTTGTGCCGCTCGCTTGTCTGCCTGCTTGCTTCAGCAGTCGCAGCAAATGCCCCCCCCCCCGTTATGCATCACTAGTGCGTGGCAGCGATAGACGTTAGACTCACGGGATCGTGCAAGAGCACTGAGAGTCTGCTCGTCTAGCCGATTACGGCAATCGGCCGATCGTGGCAGACCAGTTGAACTCATATATTGAAAGTTTGCACTTAGTTTAGTAAGTTCTGGTCTGGGTTTAGAGCTAATCATGGTTTATACTCTCCTTCTTGCTGATGTGATTGCCAAGCACAATCTCGGCTTTCACTTCTATTCGGATGACACTCAGTTGTACCTTTGCTTTGATCTCTCCCAGCCTTCGAGCACCTCAAATTCTCGTAACTCCCTTGCTGCATTTATTGATGGCATCTGCACATGAATGGCAGCAAATTTTCTTTAATTAAACGATGATAAAAACTAGTTATGGCAAACCAAGTGTGGTTCAGAAATTGGAAAGGCTAACACTCAAAATCGGCTCTGTCAGCATATGTCGGTGAGCCGTGATGGCACACTAGGTAAAGTGGTTGCTTTTCACGACCTCGGTCCCGATGTCGTGGGCTCGAATCCTGCGGTGGGCGATCCTGTATCGCCACTGCAAGCGATGGTGATAGCCGTAAAGGTTCTTCTGTTGCTATACAAAAAGAGGCTGTTAAATCAGCTAGTATTTATTTTTTTATTTATCTCACCGGGGTATTACTGGTACTGCCCTCAGTGGGAGACTCCAGAGTATTGATGTAAACTGACGTAACTCACTAGCTTGCTGGTCTACCGGCCTGTGCAATCAGGTGCATACAGTTGGTAATCAAGCAGCCTATCGACTCGAAGGTTTTGTCGCTCACGTTTTGGTTCCCTCTATTCTCTTGCTCCAGAAATACGTATTGGAAAAACTTCGTTGTCAGGATTTGCATCTGCTACCACTTTAGCTTTCGACTTTCCGAGTCATTTAGCTGTTTTTATAACCAACCCGAAATCCGTTGGAGATCTGCCTTCAGTTCTTACGCTTTCAAAGCATGGAACTCGCTGCTGACCGATGTCACAGCATTGCCCGACTCGATCTTTATAAAGAAGCTAAAAACCACCACATTTGCATCCTGACCCTGTGCATGTCACCCCTAACCATGTTATTCATGTTGTTTATTTATCAAGCATGATATTACTCACCATTCAATTACATTTCCCTTTGCAGCAAATGTAAAGCGCCTAGAAAGATTAAGTTCTCTGAGGGCGTTTTATCAAGTGCATTATTATTATTATTATTATTATCATGTTCTTCGTAGAATTGTGCTCTCTACTTGTGAATCGTTCGTAGCATGCATGCTCGTCGAGGCTGACTCGGTGTGTGCTATCACTAGTCAACTGACACTTTTTTCCAGGCGTTGCTTAAAGGGATACAGTTCCCTTATGGTGCTATTCTTAGGGTGCTCTGAAGTTCTTTAATTCTCTAAGGGTGCTTTACGGGTGGAAATGGACACGTAGCCGGACGACCAGCCGCCACCTTTTGTTAAATGCTATATCCACTGCAAGTTACACATTAAATATCCATTGGGTTGTGAAATATACCCGTGACAATCAGCCACTTGCACAGCCGGTGTTCCCAAGGCACGTTTTTGTATCATATGTTGCAGCCGAATGGCAGATTTGAACTGCACAAGAAAATATGCCTGAGCATCTCGGGTCATCACCCGGAATCTTGGCAGCCCAGCTGGTCGAGTAAGGACCCACGTGCTGCTGCTGCTCTACGCTTGGCACGGCTTTGCGTGGCCGGAAATCAGCAGTCGGCTACTTGATTCAGTTGACTACTCGTGTAGCCCCACTACAAGTTGGGTCGCTAGTCGCGTTTATTAGATGCAGGAGGTTCAGTAGCTGCACTTACAATGTCGTGCGATGCCTTGGCGATGCGAGCGAAGTCACTTGAGGTTCGTTGCAGTTAGGACCGCCCTCCTCGCCATCATTGGATTCATGCCCACGCCTGGCAATGGTGCGATAGGAGCACTCGACTACACAGCCGAGGAGCGACAGGTTTTGGCTAAGAAGTAGGTAATCTGCACGGTTTGTGCGTGGCCAGCGTTCCGCGCACCATTTCAATTGTTTTCCATTTCAATCCCTTACTGCAGATGCATTTTGCAGGTGGTTTTTATGCCAGTGTGTAATCGGCCGTCATATATGTAGCCGCCGTGGGTGTAGATACGTGCTTTTTTTGCTGGCGGCTGCTCGCTTTTTGTTTTGTGCTATTGTTTTGCATAACCACCAGACAAGGGATATAATTGCACAGGTCGCCTTTCTGCCGGGCCGTTGGCCGAGACGAGGAGTTGGGGAGTGCTGCGATCCCTTGTGCTGAAGCATCGGCTCGCTACCGCAGTCTGTGCCGCTGATGAGCCACCGAGCAGCAGCAGCAGCAGCACCTTGCCGCTGCTTGCAGATTCGTCATAGTTCGCTTGTGTGTGCATTGCCGTTCCTATGTAGGCAAGTGCAGAATGCGATGGCACGTAAAGAATTATGGAGGGACGATGCGTATGCTAATCGAAATATTTGAGTTTTTTAGCTCCTCGTTAAATGTCAAGTCGTGGTGTGTCGTCAAAAAAAGTACGAGCTGATTCAGCTCGTACTTTTTTATGTAAGGGCACAGGGGCCTTTACTGCTGTCACCACCGCTTGCAGCTGCAATGAAGGAACGCCCACAGCAGGATTCGAACCCACGACCTCGGGTACGAGGACGTGAAGTGCTAGCACCTTACATAGTGTGCCATCATGGCTCTCCTCATGTCAGTCACTTGATCAAATAATTGGCTTCAGGTTGAAGGTGCATAGGGTCTGAAGAGAAGTGTTTGTCGCAGGATTTTACGCTAGTTAGAGGCACAGCTCAATGACCCTGGTCAGAGAAGCAGGCCCAAGGAGAACTAACTGTTTCAGATCGGAAAGCCGGAGCAGAATTGTATGAAGGGACCTAAACATTGAGAGGCAGAGTCTCACGAAGTCGACATGCCGTGTCACGGGAAGCCAAAAGAGGCAGTTCGTGACGGTACACAACATAGTCAATTACTGTGTTATCTTCAAGGGCCACTAATGGCTCATCCGCACGCGCGAATGTGCTGCTTTGGAGTAAGTCGTTTCATTTTGGCCGCGGTAACTGCGAAAATGGCTGCAGCGAGTACTTACGAGCTACCGTGATCATTGGATTCTCTTGGTCGATTAATGTAACCCACCGCATAACGGGCAGCCTGTGTCAGCTATGTGTTACAGAGACCAGGTGCCGATTCCAGTCTTTATTCTACATGCAATGGTTCTAGGCTTGTGGGCTCGCCACTACTACAAATCAAAACGAACGATACAGCCCCAATCTGAGTGAGTGAATGAAACAGACTAGGATTAGCAGTGAGGATTGCTGGAAATGGAGAGGCAAAATCTGCCATATATGCCTCTATAGATATACGACTGTGTGCGGGCGCCGCCAGAAGTTTGGCGTGGTGGATCTTGATGGGTGCTTGGCACTAGGTCAAGGACTTCTCTTCGAAATCCGCTCAGAAAACTCGAGCTCTTATGTGCACTAGTTTTGTTGCCGAGCGTGCATAGCACTGATACAAAGAGCATTGTCTTGCGACAAAGGAACGATCATTCTCGTTGGCGTCTAGACTTGAGCCTGGATCTCGGGTACCAACGACCCCACTATAAATACATGGTCCTGATTTGAAGCCACTATGTAGCAACAGTGTCTTAGCCTAAGGGCCCTTGGCTTTTTAATTGTCTGCATGCACGCTCAAGAGTCGTCATTTGCTGCTGTAGGTCATTGTCATACAAGTGTGATGTTTGTGGCCACATCCAAGGAAAGCTTCTCCCGTTAACCGCCGCATCCAGTGCAGCCATCAAAGAAGCTAAAGAGCTCGCACAGCAGATCCATATTGAGGGCGAAAAGCCCAAGGAACAGCGTATGCCACCAGAAGGTCCGACTGCCGACAGCGTACCAGCAGCTGCAGGTGGTCAAGATGGCGTCAGTCCCGTGTCTTCCCTACTTACCAGCAGCAGCACTGAGCCATACACCCAGGATGCCAACCAAGCAGGACTGCGTCACCGAGTACAAGGGCACCACGGCGGGGCAGCCCCTTCAGCAGCCACTTCCGACGAGCCGGTGGCAAGAGCACCAGCCAGGTCGTGCGCTAGCACGTGCACTGCCTGGCTAATGACTTTGCTCATAGCAGCCATCGTAGGACTAGTCTGCTTCAGAGCCATAACGATGTTCACACGTAAATGAGAAACCGTGCTGCCGACCATCACGGGTTTTGCCACTGTCACGTGTGATTGCCACTCGTGAAGTGCTGGGTGGTTATACCATTACTATTTTACAACGTACGTCCAGGATGGTGATTTGGGCTTTTCCGCTGCATAGCCAAACCAATGCATCAAGAAAATGCTGATAGAGAGCACTGTGCAGAAAGGCATCCGTTCATATAGCAATGTCAAAGCACCAAATAAATAACAGGCATTAATTGTAAGTTAATACTTATAACAGCGATTTATTCGAGTGATCATTCGTAACGGTGGAGTTTGCTTAAGCATCAACATCCGGAGGTTCAGACATGTTAAAATAGGAGTTTGCAGTTAACGAATACAAGATGCTGCGTTTATTTCGAGGAACCGGTCGAGAGCAATGCAAGGAAACCGGAAGCAACCCCCACACTGAAAACGTAGTTGATAGCTGGGTTGAAGTTCTTCAGCACGAAGAACGACAATACAAGGAGGATGAGAAGGAAGAAGGCATTATTGTAGAAAATGGAGTAAGTCGTTGCTTGATAGTCAGCCACTTCATTCTTCTTCCACAATATCCTGCAAGTATAAAGAAGTGAGTAAGTACAGACACAAATAAAGTTACACTGAAGCCACTTCACTATCCTCGTAATACTGGGAAGTGACCGGTGATCGGTGCAGTGACATTGCTGGTCAAGAGACCGGTGCCCACAAAAGCAAAATGTCAGGTAGCAAACAATATTTTTTTCAATCATCAACTGAACGATTTGGACATAAGGGCACTTGCGACTGATAGCATACATTTCCGGGATCATGTTTCTGGCATGGAAGTCTTGGTCACGTGGCAGTCATTAGGACACCCAGAATTTTGCCAAGGGGGAAACATCTTGACATTATCAGCCAGTCATAAGAGGATTGAAGGGACACCCGACGGTAACCTACCTCGGAATGCTCATAGTTCGGGTTGGTCCAGGGTGGCACGATTACTCATGCCCGTTGGTTATGCTTATGATTTAACTGTATGTATAACGAGGCACCTGGGTCTGTGTTAGCAGTCATGAATGTTTTGCAATAAAGCAAAGGTCGGCTGATTCAAGAGCCTCATTTATATAACGATATAAGAGCCTGCTCGTCTAAGCATGACACCGTGCATGTCATTAATCTTGGGTTATCGAATCTTTTGCAGCAAGTTGTAAAGCAGCTGGATAGAGATATAGTTCTCTTTGAGGGCTATATAAACAGCCTAGTATTATAATTAATCTTATTATGTAATACTATCAGTGGCTATCACCCACAATTGCACAGGGCAATCAAGGATTATCTGCTGCAGAACTCGAGCCAACAGGCTGGCTGGCTGGGTCAAGCGCAAGCACCTTCTTTTCCCGTGGGCTGGGCTAACACCCATGGTCTTGGTCGCTTGACAAGTAATCAAGATTGCATTACTAAGTCCCTTCCTTGCTCTTCCTTTCCACTGAGGCAAATTACCACAATTCGCTTCATTTGCTTTGTAACCAAAATCAAAACTGGCTTCAGCCAATTACAGATGTGTCTTAAGTTTTAGCAGCTCGCATTGTAGGATGGTCCAGTGGTTAAGGCGCTCGCCCCGACCAACGTCTGGCTGAGGTCGTGGGCGCGAGCCTCGTGGCATCTGTGAAGCGCCTGAATAGAGATTAAGTTCTCTTGGGGCGCTATTCAAATGAATTATATTTATATTCATTGCAAACACAGTTATGCAATTAGCTAACGCGTATCCACTTTCGACCACTGTACATCAAACTTTTGGCGTCAGTAAGAAGAGTCGCATACACAAAAAGTGGTGAGCAGCAGAATGAAATGTGGAAGCAACGTGTTGGTACTAAATACAGACCTCTCGTCTTTCTCCTTGCGTGTTATTTTCTTATCGTCAGCAAACTTTTTCGTAATCTCGTTCGTGACTCCATCTTCAACCTTCTGTGCCATTCTAAAATAAAGCAAAGAACTACAACTGGATGTCACTGTAACAAAGTAGGACTGGTGTGGGTATATGTCTTATTAGACTAATATTAATGGCGTTGTGAAGAGATTCATGCCATGTTTACCGACCACTATTTGCATGAAACCAAGGCAAACACGAGATAAGCCAGAGATAAGTGATCGTCAACAGGTTGTATTCGTACATCAACACACATGACACTATAGCTAATATAACTGGATTCAGACTCGAGCAGTCATGCTCAACACGAGTGATAATTTAGCATGTGTTGTATTCCATATTTTTACATCTGGTAATACAAACATCTCAAGGAATGTGATCAGCATGGTAGCATCTATTATAAATATACCATGATCCTAGTGTCACCAAAACTTGTCATGGGAGATTGATTAATTCAAGTTTGAGTGAGTTGAGTACAAATGAATAAACGAAATTTGGGTTCTATAAAAATGCTGTACATCTCGCTTGTGAGGGATGTTGCAAGGAGAAAAACCCTCCGGTTGTTCGCAGCCTCATCACTGAAATATTGCTAGGAGTAAAACGCATGGTTGGTCAGAGCTCCAGTGGCTAACAACTGAAAAACGAATGCATCGACAATCTAGTTTTCTGGGAGTTTTGCCAACGAGAGAGACTTCCAACCCTACTTGCTTCAGGAGTTCCGGAGCCATCAACAGATAATCAACAAATGAAGCAACTCAAGAGGAAGATGAAGTCACGCCAAAGTCTACCTTCGAGCCTGTGTAAGTCCCAAATCGTTCATGCCTTGTTCAAATTGACTACATGGACATCACCTCACTCAGCTAAGCACATGAATACCTCATTCAGAACTGGTGCTTGGCAACCTTAACTTTTGACCTTCTTACTGTACCTGAAGTTTTACAGAGCACATATCTGTGGCAAATTGTTTGCCTCTTCTCTGTAAATCCTCATCATTGCCCATGCCCTCATTCCAGATGCAAACCCACACATCGACTAGAGCCAGCCACTTGACTCATTTGTATCCAAGTATTTCACTTGTCTATACTAATATAAACGCACAAGTATTAAAGGGGCAGAGCCAAGATCTTGCCCAGGGTTGTTGCATTGGGAAAGCTCAAGTTATGTGCCAGCCTAGAAAGCTAGCAGGCTAAGTCAGCTTGAGAGGAGGCAAGCTGCCTCCTTGTAGTTTTGCCCTTTGCTAAGCAGATAGTTGCAGCAACACTGATTTCATTCATAATCATTGTAGCATTCAAAATCCTGTGCCGTGCAAAAGAATGTGGTGCCTAAAATCGTTTAAATGTCGCTACTCAAAAGACAAGCAACCACAGTCTCTTTGCACACATAAATCCATTGTTTACTAAGTGCTGATGAAGCCACGTTTCCCGCGAAGGCTTAAAATAAAGGGCTATTTTTTAGTAATATAGCAAGCTCATTCATACACTAACAAATGGCTAAGGCAACGTTTACAGGACCGATTTAACAAATCTTATAATGCCTATTTCGGACGTCGTCTGCATAATTTGTCCAAGTGCATGCATTGTCTACCTGTAATAACCGCAAAGTAACACCTACGCCACGAGGCTCTCTGACAAAATTCAGTATCAAATAGTCGGTCAGAACTTGTCTTGTTTAAACGCCCAAGCCAGAGAATTAGGAGTCGGTAAATCTTTTTAACGGAGGTATAGACACAGCTTTAATCGCAAGTACGAAAACTCGGTCTTGCCTAAAGAGTTACCTTCCTGCCCCTCGGTTTTAGGGGTAAGCTACCAGGCCGTTAACATTACACACGTCACTGGATTGCCTGATTAGGGTGGACAGCGAGACAACACCTTAGCATACCCAGACCTGTATTTATTGAGGTAAATCAGCGCAACGAAATTCCTTATAGTAGAATCGGGCTACCATTAATCAAGGGATATTCCGATCTCAAAGCAATGTAGAAAATATATTACACTGCAGCTTCAGAGCCTGTTGGCCTGACCCTTTGGAAACCATATGGCAATAGATGCCTTGCAACAAACCCTTATTTTGGAATTCCTGCCACACTAAATAACAAACGGTACACACATACGAGGAACTACAATTGCCTAACTCGGGTATCCATATTGGAGCAAAACCCATACCGTTATTTAGAAAGCTACAAATATGTCTTGAGCAAATGCAAAACTATAATCAGCCCCTCAAAAGATAGATACAAAGGTGGCTATCTCTAAAGTCTTGAAGGCAGTAAACTTTTTAAGAAACAAGGATCGGTAGAAATGTATGAAAAATAGTTCAAATCACGTAATAACGGACTGCAGCCAAAATAATGCACCGATATGGTTAGACGAAACTGGCATCAATGGATGCTTCAGGAGTACCATGACATGTGCAGCCTATATCCATGTAGCATTAAAGCTTATACCTCCGTGCCATTTATATACTAGGTAGGCTTGTCAGAAAATGATTGGCAAAGGCAGTAATGGAGCACTATTAGTGATCCACTACGAAAGACCGATTGGAAATAGTGATCATTAATACTCACTTGTGCTTTAGAACGAACTTGACGTTTTTGTAAGCAAGAGCTACCAAGTAAGTACTCAAAATGGTGATAAAGACGAAAAGAATTGCTGACTGGTACAGGTCCATCATGTGAATTCTCCAGAACAGCCCTGTCAAACAGAAACAGGCAGGACATATGCTCGCTTCAAGCAAACAATCAAGGCGACGGCACCATTTTTGTAGGAAGTATTGCACATTCCCTAGTCGTATAAACGCTCAGCACAAGCAAGCTAAGCCAGATGCCAGAGAATTCAGGTAAAGCTCGGCCAGCAGCCATAAGTGCATACAAAAAACTTTCGAACCCTATTGGACATCAAAATCAAGTACACTGAAAACAACGAAAGGCACAGTCCAGCTATTTACATAATGGGACCGGCATTATTATTATTTTACCTTGCACTGGGCTTTGGTTTTCAATGTGATCAACAGATAAGCTACACTCATTCGCAATACCTTAGCCATCTGGCCCCTATAGTCGACGTCTTACCAACTGTTAACAGAAGGTCACATTGCTAGCACATAATGGTGTCAGAACAGGTTTTATTAATACAAAAAACTACAAGAAATTTACGAGCTCAACAACACAGCTGACACTGAAGAGTCTATTTTTGCAGTGCAGCAATATACGCCTCGATTGTGGGCAGGCATACAGGACTTGTGAGAAACCCGGTGTAGCTTGATACCAGCTCTTGGCCAGCTGTAGCTGCTCAACGGCATGTCATTCCCTAGAGGTCCAACCAATCAATCAAGTGCCTTGGCTGGTGGATCAAGTCCTTCCAACTAAGCATGACAGCGGCAGCAGCAGTAGACACGGCGGCTGGCAGTTACCATTGATTGGGAAGCTATGATGCCTCTTCTCAGTGCCAGTGCCCAGCCCAGCACAGCAGCACTGCTAGACGGATGCTCGGACGACTAGCCAGAAGTCAATCCGGTTGTCCATTGATTCTAATGGATTAACTTTGGCACAGCAACAAATTTTTGTTTGCTGCCAAAGCTACCGGAGTAACTTTCTGGCTGTGAGGGCTAAAGGAAAATTTTTAAAACGACAATTATCAAAGTAACCGAGCCAAATCTTTGGGTATGCTCAAACTGCATCTCAGGGGCCACATAGGCCGCGATGTCCCAGTGCACGAATTTAATCTTCTGAGTAAGAGCACTGCAAAGCGCCACGTGTCCATATAGGCGTTTTTGACTGGTCCCTTGGTTGGCAGCTATCTATATACAGGTTTGACCGTAATTCTTTCTGGCCTTTACATGAGCTCTTACGATATTTGCTGACACAACTTCATAAATCTGGTTGGCAAAATATGAAGACGGCTCACATTTTGGTACAGAAAAGGTGTGCAGGTACTTCGTGTACCTTTTATATAAACACTCAAAACGTGAAACACTGCTGTTGGTAACGAACATTCACTGCCGTCACTATAAAAAAAGATGTGTCGTTACATCTCAGAAAGGGAAGGTGTCAAATATCATACGCCCAGCGCCTGTCGGATAGTTATTACCGTACTAAGATCAACACCGCAGGCCGATATTTAGTCAGATGGCAATTACCGTGCTGACAGGCATGAAAGATGCTCAACTGTGGGAGTCTGGACGCCGCATGCTGCTTGGCATCAGAAGAGACAACCGTGGGTGCTGGATACTGCCAGAGAGGGATGGCGCAAGGTTATCCATAGCACCTCATTCAGCCCTTACAAAGGGAGAGCGTCTACTGGCTGATTTAACAGCCTCTTTTGTATAGCGACAGAAGACTTAACGGTATCACCACCGCTTGCAGCGGCAACAAAGATTCTACGATGACATTCAAGCTTTGTTAGCAGCGAAAATCGCCATAAATCACCAGATATGTGCCTACGGAGTTCATTCAGCTGCTTCACTTTCCGATGAAGATTAATCTAGTCTACCGACGATTAGGACCAGCAGCACGCTAGTCATGAACGATGTCCATTTCTTTCCGGACAAGATACACATGCTGGGCGAAGCTGTGATTGCTAGACGAATGCAGAGCAGAAAAGTTCTCAGCTAAATTCGGTCAAATTTTTCCAAATCAGCTGACACACGCCAGTCTGCTGTGCCTCCGAGACACTCGAGTACTCTCTCATTCTCCTGAGGCCCGACACCGCCGGCAAAAAGCGGCGCTACTAAAAACAATCTAGCTACGGATGAATCGAGAATATAGAAAGTGAAACCAGGAGAAGAGTCCCGCGGTTAATTACTGAACACGTTGCTGCCGGATTCCGCACGCAATTTTCGATGTTGAAGCCAGCCACCGGCTGACGTGGCAACCGGTACCGCACACGTCAAGACTCGCGGCGGCAGTAGAACGGGTCTAGCCCGCCAGTGGTAAACTCACAAATAGGTACTGCCGAAACGACGAAAGCGTTTCCATAGAATAACGCTGATGACTTTGTGGTAACATTCCTGCTGAAATCTTGCAGCAGCAGCTCCTCTTCCTTCGTCAGCTTCTTACCACCAGCCATTTCTCCAGAGCGTCCTTGACTGAGACCGGAACGACGACCTCGGTTTTCCGACCAGTTGCCCACGCGGCAACCAGGGGTCAATGCTAATCGAGCTTGAACCAAGTATTCGTGCGCATAATATTTATAATTTCTCCTATATTGTATTATTCACTTATTCTTTATTAGAACAGCACTGAATCCAGGGAGAGAATTTGTTACCCCCTCCCCGTCACGGTTACTTCTATAGGAAGTAGGTGGGGGTAAAGGGGTCCCAGAGCAATTCCACCCTCCGACCGCGTCGGCGAGCTAGACGAATGGCTCATAATATGCGTCCAAGGACGAAGCATATAAACATCCAGAAATTCTCCGAATGTGAAGACCTTCATTTTGACGCAACTGCATTATTAGACCTCGGGTAGGGTTCAGGGTTGGTTTTCTTACGTGCCCGAACCGACTACTTTGCGACTGGATTTCTTTACATTCCGTTGTATATACCAAGAAAACCTGGCCGTTGCGAAAGGACGCCAGGGCATGACGGCGGCTGCAGTGTGGGGGCGGGGTTACCTTTGCTTAGAAACCCCATCTGATACGATGTGTTTCAACATGCTTGCACTGACTTTTTCCGCCTCCGTGCTCACGTACACGCCCTACCCAGATAAAACGCCACAACCATAACCAAACTTTCTTCCGCGATGCCTCTTTCTGCACAGCTAATCATTTGTGGATGGTTCCTCCTGTAACGGTTTTCTGTTTCGGCATTAAGACTTCTTCTACGTGTCAAATAATCCGGTCTTTTGACAGTGACGCCGTCCACGGCAAACTCGTGTCACCTGCCCTTGTGCCCTCTGACCCATCAACAGATTCTCCCCGCAATGCAATGCAATAACGTGACGTTAATCGGCTGCCTAGATGAGTCTGCACTTCTGACTAAATGACGCGTCCGCACCACTCTAACGCCCATTGCTTTTACGGCTTTCAAAAAGAAAGCCGTAAATATAATATAATATATACAATATAATAATATATCGTATATGTGATATGATATACAATATACGTATATATTGTATATTAAAAATACGCTTATACTAAAAGTAAGCTTGAAAGGCCGCCATAACGTCGCGGCTTGGTGACCGCCGCCACTGGACATTTGAAGAATATTGTTGGCAATATTAATCCCTTTTATAAAATCCTAATGCACATTTTCCTGTCAAGTTTTAGAGCTTTTCACTCAGTTGAGTCAACATTGCTACGATTTTACCTTCGTAAAAAAAGCGGACTTACACTAAGGCGCAAAGAATCCTTAGAGTATGGCCACTGCTGCGAGGGCTGTATTTTCGTTCAGGTAATAGGAGAATTTTCTGCTGCGTCAGGCACGCTAACGCTACGCAAAGCAAGTGAATATATTTATGTGCAGCCCAAAAACAAACATATTCACATGGCCTCAGCCGCCAGTCAATATTGCTCCGTGGTAAGTATATAGAGTTAAAACCAGGGTGAGCGAGCCTCTACACCAGCACCAATCAAGGATTCATCCAATACTTCACTTACTTAGAAGTTGTGGTCGCTAACTTGCTGCCAAATTTAAAGAACCTCAAACGGAGTATTTGAGCCTTGTTATCTGCTTTTCTTAACCACTAACGACTTGAGTAAAGTATTCTTTTGAGGAATTCTTGTTTGGTTCTGGTGCAGTGACCTAGCTAGTCATCTGATTTGACCCCCCCCCCATAGAACGACTATTGAACGTCCCCGGACTAAATGTCCCCGGACTAAATGTCCCCGGACTAAATGTCCCCGGACTAAATGTCCCCGGACTAAATGTCCCCGGACTAAATGTCCCCGGACTAAATGTCCCCGGACTAAATGTCCCCGGACTAAATGTCCCCATACAAAAACGTCCCGGACAAAATGTCCCCACATGTTACAATAAACTAATCATATTAATGTTATTTTAATTATATAATAATTAATAGGCTTCGATATTTCACCAATAAAATGTAGCATGTAAAGTTTTAATATTTAATGAAGACTGAAGTGAGATTACTTGTGATCATCAGTCTCGACATATACAAGTGCAGTTAATCAAAGGCCTCTTTAAATGAAGTCATCTTTAGTTAATCAAAGGCCTCTTTAAATGAAGCCATGTCTTAATTATCAAGCAAACTTAAACGATAAGATATCAAAGTTTACAGTTCTGTTTACTAATGAATGGCTTCTGATTCACTGTAAACGTATAAATATGTGGAAGTTACAGTGAAGATTATTATACTAAAAACTGTTTGTTATAGTAGGTGATAGATGTGCAGTGTAATGAATAATTTACAAGATTTCGAGGTGATTAGTATTTATATAACTGTAAATGTAATTCGAATGTTTAATAAGACAAAAAAAATAATTAAGGGAGATGCTGAAATTCATAACGTCACAGAAGGGAACAAGGAAGCTTGTAGGCGGAGGATTCCTATTCACGAAGCATAGAAATGGTGCAGATGGAAATAAGAAATTCGGCGTTGCGAGGACCGAAACTGTGGGGTGCGAATTCATACTCTGAATAATGCAATTATTGAGGAAGTCGGAACGCATAGTCATGCAGTTACACACGGAAGAGCGTCTGTTAAAGAAGCAAGAAGCGAAATGAAGAGGCAGGCTCGGGAAACCGAAGAACCCTGTAGGCGCACGAATCCTTAGAATTGATGTTGTATGAGAAGACTGTCTCAAAATAACTGGATATAACCTCTACTCTTTTATATTTATTTCCCTCTTGCTTTTAATAAAATCTGTTCAAAATAATATTAATATTACTAATCTAACATCACATGTGGGGACATTTTGGGTCGGGACATTTTGTCCTGTCACGCTAATGAACGTTATCGACCGGGACGGCTGAGGCCGCCTGTGCAGCTTCCACCAGTAGCCGCCCGTTTCAGTAAAACGCAGGCAGGCTCTTTGGAATGTGCTACAGCAGGAGATACAGCGCAAAAGCTGGCGGCCTCTATTCCTGGCCAGACTAAGACCATCTTAAAGAATCGTGCTATAGGAAAGTCACTCTAAACGCGTACGTACCACGAGCGCAAGCGTTTGTTTTTGGGCTATCGACAAATATTTTCACGTGCTGCGATATCTTCAGTACGCCTGGTATCGTAGAGAATCCTCTTAGCACCGTAACGAATTTACGGTCACTGCAGCGGCGGACACACTGCTATGATTTTTTTGCCAGAGTGTAGTTGAAGGTCTCTCTGCTTGTTTTGATGGCTCCTCCGTTTGATACTATTGATCGCCTTCGAGTCCTTCTCTCGAGCGTCTTCTCTCATCTCACCTGCGTATCACTGGCATTGCACAGCAATTGTTGAGGTTCTATCTCAGTGTGAGACTTGATGCATTGATGTCAACCGCTATAAATCAATCATCCGTGGAGCCGATAAGTATGGGGCACCGAAACAATCTGTGCTTAGTCAACTTTCTTTCACAATCTATACGATTATTTTAACTTATTTAATCATCAAGCCTAGGCTTACATTTTGTACAGATGATGATACTAGTAATGCATTTGTTACAGAGCCTTTAGAGAACTCTCTTTCCAGGCACTTGACATTTGCAGCAACAGAAAGCGTGATCTAGAATGGTGAGCTGCTCCAGTACTTTGATCTCTCCGAGCCTTTCAGCACTTTCAACTCTGTTGCGTGTATTAATGACATTCACACTTGGAAGGCATCGCACTTTCTCAAATTAAATCCCAATAAAACCGACTTGCTAGTTATGGGCAAACCTAGTGTTCAGAAATTGAAAAACTATCCCTCAACATGAGCTTGGCCAGCATACTGCTTAAACGGCGAAGCATTTGTGACAACCCGTCTCAGCTTTTGTAACATCCTTCTGCAAGTCACCACTTGCAGGTCTTCTGACCTGTCCAATAAGGTGCTTCCAGCTGGTGCAAAATCCTGAGGCCATGCTTGCCTACTGTGAACATAATAATAATAATAATAATAATAATGCACTTGATAAAACACGCTCAGAGAACTCAATCTCTTTCTATGTGCTTTACATCTGCTGCAAAGGGAAACACAATTGAATGGTAAATATCATGCTTGATAAACAACATAAATAACATGGTTAGGGGTGACATGCACAGGGTCAGCATGCAAATGTGGTTAGTGGCAGCATGCAGTGTCAGCACACATTAAGCACATGAAGGACGAATCACAGGGACCCACTAAATGCTGTCCTAAATAGGTGAACGTTGCAGTTGCTACACAACATCTCACGACCTGCAATGGCTTCCACCAACGTAACAATTAAATCTGCCCCTGGTTACGGTAAAGTCCACGGCCCTCCAAGAGCAGCTGTAGTTAGGCCATTAAGCCGGCTCTCAATCATGAGAATCGCAGTAACTTTCGTCCAGTCTCCATTCTGCCATTCCTAACCAAGACCCCCGAAAGAGTGGTGGCTTCTAAGCTGAACGATTACAACATACACCAGCTTGTCAGATCTCGCCTGCAAGCTCTAATAGGAATGAGGAGCTAACAATTCCCTGTAAACTGCTCTTGCTTTGGGCCTCCAATTACCTTTATGAGCAATGCTAATCAGATTGGACCCTCTCTTCTGGTCGTCAAGCTTGTGGTGGGCAACAATGTATTGTCTGCTGCAGGACGAGAACCCGAGACGTGATGTGTGAGCACCTCCCTCATCCCCCGTTCAAGATCCAGTCTCTCTTGCCGGTGCCAATAATTCAGTGCATGTTACTAACTAGTGATCCTACTAACCAGTGGCCCTGAGCATCTGCGTATGCTTTTGTGTGCTTGTCCAAGCATGAGACTTGTCTGTGCCTGAGCATACTACTGTAGGCATCCTCCTGCATTGGTTGCCATCAATTTGATCGTGGTTATTGCTTATCTGCAGCGAGTTGTAAAGCACCTGCATAGAGATTCTCTTAACATAGCAGAGCCGCCCGCAGTAAAGGATCACTAGTTAGTAACTGCTAAACCTTTGGGTATCGGGATAATTGCTTTCTGCTTCCGTACGAACTTGTGCATATAGAGAACCTGACGTTTGTTATAGTGTGCTTGGGTGCCACTGCAAGCTGGCTAGTAACCTCTAAGCTCTTCTCCAGCTACACACACACGTTTAAATGAGGCCAATGTGAAATCGTTTTACTCTTACATGTCCCACTGTAGGGGTTCAGGGAATCGCACACTTAAACCTTCCAATGTGCATTTCTACCGAGTCTGCAGCAGTTCAAATATTTCTTACAAATGGCGGGTCGGCGGCACACAGCAACTGACAAAAACGTCACAATCTGCCTCACGTTGGCTAGCTACTGCAGCTAAAGCCAGATGGAAGCAATCCGGCCGGTCATAAGTACAAGTTAGTCACCAACCGGACAGTACCACACCGGAAAACCTCCGGAAGCGGTGAGACAGCAGATAAGATTGAGGAAGTGGAGGGCTGCGGAAGATGTGCAGCGGCCACACTCGAAATATTCATTATAATATATCTTAAAGATGCTCTCAAGTTACCATGCTGAGACTTTCAGTAATTATTTAACAGCGGTCGTTAAATATCAGCCATGGCCTGGAGAAGCGGCTTCAGGTCGGGATTCGCAGAATCCAATGCAACAAACGGGAATAAAAAAAAAAGCGAGAGCAGCTTTAAAGGAAATGAAAAGGCCAGGCATTACACGCCCATCTCGTTTGGCTTGCAGAGTTACGCCGACGAGAGCTCCCATGTCGGGGTTTTTATTACGCCGAGCCGCATATGCTAGAATTCTCGCCAACGATAAACTTGAGCAAGTCGACGCTCTCTTCAAGGTTGTCTAAAACAGTGCAGAGACAAAACTCATCAGCGTCAACTTGATTGCAAGCAGCCGATGATTTAGTTCACCATTTCAACGGTCATGCATGGCAACGACACGCCATGGCTGCAGAATTCGGCTGCTTTGCCGTGAGCACGTGACAGGTGCACGAGTTAGATGCAAGAGTGAGACGAAAGAACGAGTCGGACAGCTTCGAGGCTTGTAGAAGTTATGCACACGCGATTGGAATTTGCCACATGAAGATGCTCTACCTCGCTCGTGTGTGTGTGTGTGTGTGTGTGTGTGTGTGTGTGTGTGTGTGTGTGTGTGTGTGCGCACCGAAAGAAAGATCCTTAGGCTTTGAGTGCACGCTACAGCTTTACGACCTCACTTAGTTTTTGTGGCTTTGCTGAGTAACAGACGGAGATACGTACATACTGCCCATGCAAGGATCGGTCAGTCGTAGTTCGAAACAAAACTAGTATTTAGTACAGCTTTTTCCTTCTCTTGCAAAGGCTCATAGAAAATCGGCAGGGAGGTCGACCATCTGAATCAGCTCTCTGCTGACAGCAACTGACAGACACAGACACTGGTACGCTTGCCGGACGATGTAACTGCGCTGCCGCTACCACCGCTGAGAAACTCAAGCCCCTCTGCAGACCATCTATCTGCAAAGTAGGCTACAGGACCGTGCATGCTTCGGTGACGGCGATGTCTTCGTAAAGCTGCGCACCGCAGGACGAGCTTGCCGCAGGCAGGCAGGCAAGCGTCACCGATGCATTTCGCTTGGCATGGCAACGTCAGGCGCCGAATACAACTAACAAGCCGTTCACGTGAGTGGGGAGTCGCGCTCAAACGACTTGGGTGGAGCACGCGGCACCGGCTTTGGGCACTCGAGCTGCCGCCGAGCAGCTGCCACTCACTGACCAGCTGCAGACTGCTGCTGCTGCTGCTGCTGGATGTCCTCGTCCAGTCGGAGCTTATCGGCTGCCAGCTGCAGCATAGCAACCTCGATCGTGTCCTCGGCTATAAGGCGAGTCACTTTGACGTCCCTGAAAAACGAGCACCCGGAACGATCGTCGCCGAAGCAGGAGAACGAGGCAGGCGGCGGCTCGCGTTCGTACACGCATCGAGCTGAGCTGAGCGGCCGATGAGTGGCGAGTGGGTGCTAGCCAGTTCGCACCACTGCAGCATGCTGCCACCAAGGCCGCGGCGGCGGCGTGCGACTGACGTGGGACAAGAGCATGAGCGGCGCCGACTGACAGTCGTCGCATGCACACAGACACTCGCGTGTGCATGCATATCCTTCACAGACACATCCACGCTCACGAGAAAGCATCAGTGTCAGAGCCAATCTAGCTCTTTTGGAGGAGGAAGTCATTTCCTGGCAATCACTAAATCGAAGATAAGTAACAGACACGATAAGCATTGAAGGAGCAGCTTAACTTGTTTTCTTTACATGCAGCATAGGCAAGTGCCAAGAAAAGATCTAATTCCCTTCGTAGGCTATACAAATGTGCTATCATGAAAACGGCAAAAAATAACTGGAGAATTATTGATCATACATATGAAGAGCAGCTGTGTGTGGTCCCACAGCTTTGCCTCTGGAGGAATCTCACCACCTATGCACTCAGATGCTCCTCGTGTGCTAACATGAGGCGGCTGAGTCCATATACAACTTATAGCGTCAACGAGAACCTAATACAACTCAACAGCTCGCCTTACAGTGGGTGCACATTTTACGTGCCTTTTCTGACCAAGACGATGGCATCGGTCCTCAGCCTGGCGGTCGTTATAAGGGTTATAGTCAATATCATGAATGATCACACAATTGGCAGAAGTCAAATTGATGCCCACGCCGCCGGCCTTCGTCGACAGGAGAAAGACAAAGATCGTGCGATCACCGTTGAATCCATCGATGAGTTGCTGGCGTTCAGCAGAGCTCGTGCTTCCGTCAAGCCTCAGATAGCTGTGGCCACGCAAAGTCAGATAGGCTTCCAGAATTGACATCATGCTAGTGAACTGGCTGAAGATGAGAACGCGATCGCCCTGGATGGAAAGGAGCAAATACGAAGATCGCCAACTACAAAACGATTAATAGCCAACCAACAACTCAGACGGGTACACGCACCTGACTTTTTAGCTGAGGAAGTAAGCCGTCCAAGTAGAGCATCTTTGCCGATTCAACGATGAGCTCGGCGGCCAATGAGAACTCGGAAAGGCACTGAAAAAAAAAGCCACACCACGGCTGAAACAGATAGAAGAGATGAGCACTGTAGCCACGTTACACGTGCACTCGTGCTACTGCTGCTTGTGGCAAATGACAGTTTACCAACATCGTTCTGGCTGGCAACAAGTGCATACCTTCTCAAGCAAGTTTAATCAAGTATAATGCTTTGGTATCTTAAGCAAAGGCACCAAGTTTGCATCTTCACTTGATAATAAGACTAAGCGGCCTGTATGGGCTTCCATAACATATAGGAGGGGAATATCCAGTGAGGCCTTCTCACGAGTGAGGCATTGCCCCGACACTGTGGTGACCGCCTGTTCGATATACCATTTAGATTGCTGTCTTGTCACAGCTGACTCACATGTACGGTAGGCCAGCCTGCTACAGTTCGTGTGCACAGACAAGAGCATTGCGAGGGAAGTAGCCTAAAAGCTGCTTCTTTTTTGAAGTAATCACAAGGAGAGACAGAGACAGAGATCGATGCAATGCTGCAACACATTCAGCTGCGCTCTTCGGAAAACTGTGTGCAAGGCTGCAACCGCAAGACGAAGTACTGGAACTAGTGAGCGAGTGACAGTGGGTGAAAAGGCAACCAGCTACCTGTAATTACAATCTACAGCCGCTAAAAATAACAACCCCGAACTTGCAAAAGTAATGACCAAGCCATGTCCATAAAAATATGGCAAGGCGCATCTTCCGACTTGGCTATTATAAATGCCAGCTCCAACAGAGCCGGCAGAGGGCTGCACAGCCTACCTTGTAGCGGCTACACAGCTGATGCAATTCGAAGTCAGACATCACCTCCATATCTTCTACTACCAGATTCTTGTCAGCATCCGCGTGACTCGGATCCTAGCAAACAAACGACCAGCACTGTAAGACCTGCAGAAACTTGGCGTCAGGTCAACAAGCCTGCCGTGCATGCATGCCCAGCATAGCGTCTCGCTCCACAATGCCAGAAGGATGTGCAGTTCAGTGCATATATATATATATATATATATATATATATATATATATATATATATATATATATATATATATATATATATATATATATATATATATATATATATATATATACACACACACACATATATATATGACCATATATATATATATATATATATATGGTCATATATATATACATATATATATACCATATATATACTGGTCATATATATATATATATATATATATATATATGACCAGTGACCACTACAAGGTACAAATAACGGTAGTAAAGTAAGGAAAAATAAGCCGACTGCACAGCCTCATTCATGTTCATAGAGGAGCCTTTGTGGTCACACTCCACTTTCAGCGCACAATAAAAGATTTCTGCTTCACGACTCAAATCCACGGGTCTCGCAGTCTTGGAAGCTAGAACGCCTTGCCACCAGTCTCGAAGTAAGAGCCATTGTGGCCGAGGCCACCAAGACGCTTACTCGTTGAAAATAAGAACGCTTAAAACAGCTCGACAATGGACGATCATTTTTCTTTCTTTGGCTTACACTTGCATTTTTTATATTTGTTTTATCCGTGACTTCACACTTTACACTTTGCTTCCTGCAAGACAGACACGGCTGTCTTTCCAAGGGCCTACGGTCGCAGCTGCTGCCGTACAATGGCAGCAGCTGCGAGTCCTTAGGGGCCACAAAGCAACCCTCGTCGGGTCGTCATGACAACCTAGCAAAGGCTTGCAAAGAGCCTCCAAAGGCTGTAAGTGCCGCCGTGCTCATCCAAGGCACACTGCATGCCTCGAATGAATAGAACAAGGAAATTATCGTCTGCACATGAAGCTCCAAAGCAAACGCCCCCCCCCCCCCGTAGTGCATCTCTGTGAGAGAGAAGTGCGCATGAGAAGAATGCATCCACGAGTCCTTGACGCTTGCCCGTGCAGCCGGCTACTGCAGCTCGGGTTTTTGCTTCGGCACAGCATCGGCACGTAACACCGGCAGCGTCGTCGCCTGTGGCCGGCTAGGGCGACTGCTAGCCCGGCCGCCCGGCCGAACTGACGACTGCTGCAGTGGACCGGGCAGAAACTAGGCACTTGCAGCCTCCACTTGCAGCTGCCGACGGAAGATACACGTACCGAAAGCTGCTCGGGCTTAACAAAATTAATTCACTTGCATTATAGTGCACCAAAAGAACTCAATCTCTATTCAGGCGTTTCACATATGCCTCGGGGCTCGAGCCCACGACCTCAGCCAGACCTTGGTCGGGGCGAGAGCACATTAACCGCTGAGCGCACTATGGAAAACTCTGCAGTGCAATACCCACTATATACCATCCTTGCGGCTTTTCGGAGTTACAGGCAGAGATACAGTAGATGATGACCAGCAGTAGAGTTACAGGCAGAGAAAGAAATGCAGAGGTATACAGCAGTAGCGCCCTGGTATACAGCAGTAGCGCCCTGGTATACAGCAGTAGCGCCCTGGTATACAGCAGTAGCGCCCTGGTATACAGCAGTAGCGCCCTGCCTCAGTCGGGAGGCTAATGCCGTATGCCTCTGCGTTTTATTTCTCTATTCTGGACCAAAGTGGGCTACCACTCTTTGGAATCTCGTGTAGCTCGACTTTGTGACCTTTTTCGATATGGTAGCCTGTACCCAGCAGCCGAGATCAATTTGGCCGAACCAGACTGGGCAGGCGATGTCTGTCAATATACAACAAATAGCCTTGAGACTAAAAAAACGAAACGGTGGCCCACGCAGCTGCATTAATGAATGAGCCATACACTATGACATGAACAGCTAGTCGTCCTGCAGCTTGAGAACAGGGCAACGGTACGAAGGGGCCTCAGATGCCCGATAGCATGGCCACAGCAATCGAGCTGGCTAAATAACAGTTGCACGACCATACCGTTTTGGGACGGACAGCAATACGTGCTATTTCACTGCCTATCCCTGCCTCGTGCATCGCCCATATGCGCTGTAGCTCTCTAAAATCTCAATAATAAAAGAATCATTAATAATAAAAGAAACTCTATTTCTATTTTATTAATCATTAATCAATAATAAAAAAAACTTTATTTAGTGCCAAATTTAGCCTAAAAGGGGGCCACAGAGGAGCTGCCATACCAAGGTGGTAACTGGAGCAACAAGCGCGAGTGCCAGAAAAGACAAGGGACAAAACTCCACCATCCTTGGAGATCCACCGGTACCCCTTGACAACAAGGGGGAGATCTGATCCTCAGAGGAATGGCCAGCCAAGGTGACGTGGCTGGGAACCCCCTCTACTTCCTGACACTATATAATAGCTTACGACTTAATTAATTACGACTTTAAGGAATTTGAGAGCTATCTAATATTTGAAGTGACATCTCACAATCAGGCTCTTTCACAGCTGGTTTTGTTTATTTATTTTTTAATTTTCTAGCCACCGACTCTTTAATTGATCAACGCTATCGACATTTTGGATTTAGCTAGGGAACAGAGAAAGTAACTTTGCTAGATGGCATTCACAAACATTTAAGTTTTGAAAATGCAGAGCCCATGGGTTGCGTCTGCAGGAAAACTTGGATGGCAAAACTCAGGCGACAGACCAGGGCTTGCAAGTTCTTTCGATTATCGGTCGATTATCGGTCGAGCCACTAAGCCATTTTTGCTCTGTCAAGACTCGATACGCACAGATCCGGTGCTCACACGTCTCGTCTAACTTCTGAGCCAGCAGGCTAAAGGAAGTGCTTCAGAACCAGATTTACCGACACTGATTTTAGGTAAATTTGTTACGAGTGAAGCTTTGATAGATCCATCTGATACCACAAGGTCATCCGACGCGAGAAACTATTTGCCCTGCGAGCACCAGGGGTCAGCAGACTTGATTGAGGACGTGCCACTCAGTGGAACGACAACGCAAGCTAAGATGAAACTTAATACGCATGACATGCCAGCTAGTTTTAGATCTCGACAGCCCCAGGCCGTGCCCGGTGCCAATCAAACGGGTCGATGGCTTCCTCGGGCTGACATGAGTCGTGCCCGTGCCCAAATGATGAGTCGTGCCCAAGGGAGTGTCCATGGGATAACTACGGTCACTGCCGTAAATTCACTCACAGCAATGTCCCGAGTATAAACAGACCTTTGGCTGAGCAGTAGTCATTAGGGGAACTTTTTTTTTTGTTGCACTTCCTGCCTTGGAAGGCGGCCAGAGCGATCCCATTGCGGTTTCACGATGCCATACGCCATGCAGATTTTGCAAATTGGCAATTTATCCAAAAGCCCACGGCACTGCTGGTAAAGAGCATCGCTTACCTTGACCAACACTGCTGCCATAAGCTCGAGCCGCTTCACGTCGTAATGGCTGCGAAGCAGGAGACTGTGATTGGCTGCTTTACGGAGCTGCATGCACAGGTTCCCGTAGTCTGCCTTGGACAACTGCGGCTTGTTCACATCGACTACTTTCAACTTCAAATCGGCTTTGACCATGGAGTAAAGATCGAGCTGGAGACTTGTCAATCGGCACAGCTGGACGGAAACGTCTTTCTTGGGCAAATCTGTGAGGATCTACAACAAGGCCTCATGCATGGAGATGCGTGCATGTCGAGATGCACGAGGCAATATTTACTGTCCAAGCGTTTCGAATGCGTTATCAATCAACCGTGGTTGCACTAACTGCCTCAACCCACCAAGTTCGAAGCCCACAACGAACGTAAAATTTGAACACGGCTCAAGTAATAATCACATCTTCTGTTTGCATGCACGGTTGGCCTCAGGATGTCAAATGCCCCAAAGGTGTGTATGATGGTCGACCACCATAATCGCACTCGAGTGAGATGGACGGCTGTTGCCAATGCATACCCGCAGTGTCTAGCCACACGTGTTGCTCCTCTTCGTCAGGACCTTTACTCACAAGTCACCGTTCAAATTCAACCAGTGCAACCAATGATTTTCTTCTTCCGATGAGGCATACATTGTAAAACAATAAATTGGTGCATCGGTAAAATCACACCCATTGCACAGCTACTTGTTGCAGCGCCTGCCCTCCTGTCGACGAACAACTACTTAGAGCAAGCAAGACCACTTAAGCAGATGTAATGCTCCACAGCTGAGCTGCACTATTCGGTGGGCTAATTAATAGCATAGCAGCTGCACTTCGAACCATATTTGCTTCGGTCTTTAGTGAAATATAGGGTATTTGAATGTCGACTTCTGCTACAGGCACCTCAGATACACCGCAAGAACTAAAAAATGGCAACTTTACCTTGTATACAGGTACATATGTACATTATAGCTCTAGTACTCTCAAGCTACTGTTATCCACCAATGGAATCGATGAATGAAATGAAACCAGGGGACGAAGTCTGCACCAGGCTTGCTTTGCAGTCAGATGGAACATTCATTTAGATTGTGTTATCTTAGACAATACGATTATAATTGTGGCTATTCCTATTTGAGCTGTCACGGCAAGTGTTTGAGCCGGTCGTACTGTATTTTCCCGAAAATAAGATCTAGCCGAAAATGATCCCTAGCATGATTTTTCAGAATGCTCATAATATATGCCCTACTCCAAAAATATGGCCCAGCTCAAGGGGGGGGGGTGAGCACTGCAAGCAGATAAGGAATTTAATGATGCCAATTGTTTTGCAAGGTGGCCAAAGAGGTCTGCAAGTCTGAGATTCAGCCACCACTCACCCCTGAAGAACCTCATTGCACAGAGAAGAATGATCCCACCAGGAATGACTGCCTATCTCCAGACTCTTGATATTGCAATAAAAAAAGGCCATTCAAGGCCTGCTGGTGCAGAGAAATCGGTGCTTGCATTGAAAATAATAGAGAGAATTCAGCAAGGAAACTTTGTGAAGCCTGGCCTGCAAGAGGCTGTGACTCGGGGTGAAGAATTCAGGGAATAAAGTCACTGACAGTCGTGTTGCCAATGCACCAAGAGATGGATAAAAGATAACAAAAAGATAGAAGATAACAAGAGATTCATGATTCTACAGAAAATGGATTTGCAAGATTTTGAGGCCAGAACTTGGGGTTCGGAGATGAATGACAATGTCCCAGAAGAACATGACTGTAGATTTTTTAAATACACAACTGATTAAATGTAAATTGTTGTACTCGAATAAAAATGGATTGATGTACATTGAAAAATAAGATATTCCCTGAAACTGCATGTTTTCAAAAGCAAAATTATAATAAGACCCGCTTATATTTTCAGGTGAAGCAGGCTAGCATAACACAGCCTATGCATGGACATACTCCTAGAGCACATACTGCTAGTCCACATACTACAACTGCACATACATGTACTGCCAAGCAGAACTTCACTTGAGGCTCTTGCATTAACAACCACGAGGAGACCAAGCTTCATAATGCACTGCAATGTCAACACATAACACTAGACAAACGGCAGGTTCGGCATAAAAAAAAACCTTCAACTCAAATGCACCGGTTGCATAGTTTACGAGGGATTTGACTATGCTCACCTGCTTTTTGAGTCTCCGTAAAACGAACGGTTCCATGATCTTTTTCGCATTTGCTATCTGTTCACTCTCGTAAGCAATCTTGCTTGCACTGTCGTCATTCTTCTACAAAGCGTGTAAAAAGCACGCAATGGCGTTTCGGCAGCGGCACAGCAGCAATAGTGGACGAGTAAGCTGTTCAGCAGACCTGCCGTTTGCAGCACGCACGCTGCGCAGTGTCAGCTGACCGTGCCGTGTCACGGTCGTTTAGATCAAGGCAACAAGTCACTGTCACCTGTATGCAAATCTAGCGAAAATACTTCGACACTACAAGCATTGCGACGAACGTGGTAAATGCTATAACAAAATGCACAGGCATAACTGGATAAGAATGAGTAAGAACGAAGCTTAAGCAGACGCTAAAGGCAACAGTGAGCAGCCTGCTTCAAGGTGAGATCAAGGGGATTCGTAAGTCGGCACTTTTCGCGAGCCCACTCACTGCGCTGATTGCGGTGCAATATGTGTTGCCACGGCGATGGGGACTGAAGGTATGACAGCTCAAACAGCAACGGCATCTTGAAGAGCATGCGAACACACGCCCAGCGCAGACTCACAATCAAAATTTGCTAAAGCCGTAGAGGCACGAGGCGGCACCCACAAGCTGCCGGTAATAATAATAATGCATTTGATATAGCGCCCTCAGAGAACTCAGCCTCTTTCTAGGCACTTTACATTTGCAGCAGAAGAAGCACGATCGAATGGTGAGTGATAGCATGCTCAATCAACAAGAATAATATAGTTAGGGGTGACCTGCACAGGGTCGGCATACAAGTTTGGTTAGTGGCAGCATGCAACAGTGTCACCATGCATAAGCATATAAAGGACCAGGACCCACTAAACGCTGTCATAAACAGATATGTTTTTAGTTTCTTTTTTAAATGTGGACAAATCAGGAGATGTCGTAACACAAGCCGGGAGTGAGTTCCAAGCTTTGGGAGCATACGAACAAAAGGCACGGTCTCCAAAGGACTTGAGGTTTGCACGAGGTTTGGGTAAACAGTTAGATTTCGACGAAAAGCCGGTGGCATGATGCTCAACCTGGTGGGGGAGTATGTGATTAGATATGACACTCCTCCAGTACTGCTAGAAATCTACTGCATGAAAGGAATGCTGAGCCAGCATTGGACAGCTCAAAGCTATCACATCTTGCTGCTAGTTCTATTGTACCTCTCGGTGGCATTTGATATCGTTGATCAGCAAGCCCTACATGAGCACCTATAATCTCGCCGACGTATCAATGGCACTGCTTTGCAAATGTTTCATTTAGGATCTAAAGCAGTGAGTGGGTTATTTCAGATAGTAGATGCCGACGGGTACAGCCATCCAGAAAAAACTTCCATGTTACTCACTACCTCAACTGCTCTCCTGACTTTTTTTTTTGTTTAATTGTTTCCCACTTTCTCTTTGTTGTGTGAGATGAAGTCTGTTGGCAACCGAATGCATGCTTAGGCTGTGAGTGCACTAAACAAAACTCTCCTTCGTAACACCCACATAGTCATGAGGAGCTACAGATGGAGATACATTATATTACATTACGTTGCTATGATCCCTCCCAGCCCTCCAGAAAGTCGGATTCTCTCAACTCCCTTGTTGCATGTATTTCTGACATCTTTACATGGATGGCAGCAAACTTTCTTAAATTGAATGATGATAAAACCAACTTACTAGTTATGGGAAAACCAAGTGTGATTCAGAAATTGGAAAGGTTATTGCTCAAACTCGGCTCTGCCAGCACATCTCCTGTTGAATCTGCACGAAATCTAGGTGTCCTGTTCCAAATTGACCTTTCATTAGACGACTGCATCAGCTCTACAGTCACGTCTGCCTATTTTCAGCTACATAACATTGCTGAAAATGCCGGGTTGTTTAGACAGGGATACCATATCTAAATAGGTCCATGCTTTTTGTGATATCTGTCTTGACCTCTGTAACTCACTGTTTGCTGGTCTACCGGCCTGTGCAATGTGCGCTTACAGCTGGAGCAAAAGTCTGCAGCTATGCTTGTCTGTCGTGAGCGGCGCAGTTGCCACATCACAGCATTTCTAGCCGACATGCACTGGCTCCCATTCAAGCAAGGCATCGACTTCATGGTCTTGTCATTCACTTTTAGGTCCTTTCATTCTTTGGCTCCAGCCTACCTATCAGATCTACTTCCCCACCAGACTAAGCATAGTAACACCGGCTGTTCGGAATCTAATAGTTTACCTATACCTCGTACAAAATTCAAATCCTTTGGCCACCGTGCCTTTAGTTCGTATGCTCCAAACGCCCGGAGCTCATTTCCGACTGGCGTCCGACAACTCCGACTTGACCACACTTGAAAAGAAACTAAAATCCAATCTATGTATCACAGCGTTTAGTGGGTCCACGTGATTCACCTTTTATGTGTTTATGCGTGATGACACTGTGCGTACAGCCACTAACCATACTTGCATGCTGATCCTGTGCATGTCACCCTAACTGTGTTATTCTTGTTGTTTATTGAGCATGCTACCACTAACCATTCGATCGCGCTTCCTGTGCAGCAAATGTCAAGTTCCTAGAATGAGATTGAATTCTCTGAGGGCACTATTTCTAATGCATTATTATTATTATTCCTCCCCTTTCTGAATGTATTGCTGATACCCACACGTGAATGGCTGCAAACTTTCGCAAACTGAATGACATAAATTGCATGCAATTTGGATGCCTTCATCTGCACGCAATTTGGATGCCTTAATAATAATGATATAATAATACACTCGATAAAGCACCCTCAGAGAATTTAATCTCTTTCTAGACGCTTTACATTTGCATGCTAATAAATAAATTTTCATTAGATTATTACATTAGCTCCATTGTGAGGTATATCTACTTTCAGCTCCACAACAATGCAAACATTCGAGCTTACTTAAATAAGGACACCACAGACAGTGCATTTGTGACACCAGGACCAGGCTGCCACTGCAACTCACGTGAGCCGTGATGGCACACTAGGTAAGGCGGTTGCTTTCACGACCTCGGTCCCGAGGTCGTGGGTTCGATTCCAGTGGTGGGCGATCCTTTATCGCCACTGCAAGTGGTGGTGATAGCCGTAAAGGCTCTTCTGTCACTATACAAAAGGAGGCTGTTTAATCAGCTAGGATTTTTTTTAGTAGGTTTTTTAGCCTGAGCTATAAGACACTTTCAGTGCAAAACTCGGCCCTCGTGGACGTCGCAACTGCTGCAGCACATCACCTTTCGCCTATCTGCACTGGCTCGCCATCAAGCAGCATATCTCTGCAAGGTTCCACCCCTCACTTTTAGGTCCCTGCACTCTCTTGCATTAGCAGAGGGCAGGGTGGACAATGGACTGCAACTACAGCTGTTCAAAAAACAAAAAGAAGTCCATGTAATGTAACCTAATGGAATGCATCTCTGTCTGTAACTCCACAAAACCACAAGAGCTAGGGTTTTACGATGGAGAGTTCTTTATAGCGCACACTCAAAGCCTAAGCGGCTTTCGGCGCGCATGCAAGAGGCTCCCGAGTATATATTAATAACTTATTTTATATAATAATTTTAATAATGTAAAAATGAGTTGAGTTAAGCAAATCTTTTATATAATATAATATAATAATGTATATAATATATATTATATAATATATATTATAATATAATATATATTATATATAATATAATTATTATATATATTATATATTATATATAATATAATATATATATATATATATATATATAATATATATATAATATAATATAATATAATAATTATATAATATAATATAATAATGAGTTAAGCAAATCTTTTATATAATAATTATAACTTATTTTTATAAGCTGAACTCATTTTTCCGATGAGGGCAGCTTAACCACCCCACCTCACCAGACGAAGAGGCGGTCAAGGTTCAACCGGCGGTCGGTCAGTCAGTCAGTCAGTCAGACAAGTTTTCGATCAGACAGCAATGACAGCGAGCGGTGACGATGATGACCGACCGGGGATAGCGAGTCGCTCGCACCCGAGAGGTCAGAGTTCAAGGCAGCAGGACACCGAGCCTGGCAGCACCAGTTCTTACTGCCATCGAGGTGAAGAACTTGACCACGTTGTGCTCTTTGCCGATGAAAACGTGCGGCATAACAAAGCACAGCAAAGACATCAGCTCGACAAGGTTGTTCTGCACAGGCGTGCCTGTCAAAAGGAGCCGGTGCTTTGCCTACGGAAACAAACGCAGAGATGCGAAGATCTCGAAAGCATGATGGGATCGCACGGCATCGACTGAAAATTCACCGCGAGATCTTTTCAACGATGGGCGCTTCCGCCCCGTACGGCCATGCCAGCATGCCATGTGGCCATGAACTCACTTGAACCTTCATTAAATTGGAAAAACGCTTCGACGCCATGTTCTTGAGAGCGTGGGCCTCATCGAATATTGCGCAGTGAAACTCGTTCTTCTTGTACAGCGATCGATCGGCGGCGGTCGACGTGATGAAGTCATACCTAAACAGCAGAAGGCAGCACTGTCAAACCGATGTCGCTTACGCTTGCATGCAGCATCTCACAGCATTCAACAGTTGGAACTCACTGACACTCGAGCACAAGAGGCAGATCGCTCACACTGACAGAGTGTGACACACTCACCTGACTGAATTCAACAAAAGCAGCAGCAAGCTCGCGGTGAGAAATGGGAGGACAAACCATAAGCCGGAGAACAAGAGAAGCAATCTTGTTGCATGTTTGACAACTTGTGTGGCTCGATACGGCAGCTGCACAGATACTGGTCATACATGTCTGGCACTGACAGGTGCTGCTGCTACCAGCCGCCACCCGGATCACTCGTCAAAATTAGAAAAAAAAAGTAAAGGTTGTCGGAAGCAAAAACCACCTTTATATGCTTTGTATGTTTGGCAGAAGAGCCCTGGTAGCTGTGACCTCGCTTGTAGCTGCTGCAGGGCTCAAACCTACGACCTGGATGTGCCAGCACCTTACCTCTGGGCTAAGACTGGCAGCAATTAAATTTAAGAAACTACGCTTTTTAGGCTACACCCAGTGCGCCGACATACCGGTGAAACAGGTGTTTGACAAAACGAAGCTAGTCATGCAAATATGGACGTCAAGCCAGCGTCAAGCACGACATAAATACAATTGGCGAGTGAGATGTGATCCCATCTCATCCCCTCGAAGATGCCACGACCAGGCTTGCTTGAGGGCGAGCATGTGAGTGACATACTCCTCCAAGAATTAGACATTTGCAACGTGACATGCCAAACATATAAAAAGTGACAAAGGCAAACAAAGACAAGCAGCATAAAAGAAGAGGAGGTAGCAGGTGCAACAACATACAAAGGCAGCAGCTACCGTCTATAGTTGTGTCTAGAGATGGTGCACAGATACTGCAATTGGCTCTCAAGAATCTAGACAATAAGACAAGCAGCAGACAGGAGGATCTTTATAATTTGGCATTGCTCCTTTTGTGACGAGAGTGGTGTCATGCTTGCAGGAAATGCTTCGGCAGTATATATAAAGACATTGCCGGCTCCGGCACCAGGCCTACACAGACTAAGCAACTGGCTTCTCATCGGTTCTCGTGATGGCTCAAACGAATAAACGACCTCTTTTCGTGTCTGAAAAACCAAATTTAATCCCCGGCTTTTCTAATAGTTTAACAGCACAAGCATCCATATACCCTGAGCAAGGGTAGACAGTAAATTGCCTCTTCACTGAAGACAAAGCTTACGAGCAGTTTTGAGGACACCTCTATAAATGCATAAATCCCACTGAATGCAATTCAACACTCCAACGCATGGCTTCCAATTAGATACCTGTCGATAATCTATACACAAGCCGAGCAACGATTCGTAGAGCATTGTGAGCTATGCATTCCACTTACGTAGTCAGCAGAATGCTATACATCTCCCCTTTGTCGGTACCATCTTTAAAGTGCTGCCTTAATTCGGCTCGGCCAGTCTGGCTGCCAGCATAGACCAGATGCTTGAGAGATGGACACCAAGTAGTCAGTTCTCGTGACCAATTGTCTATCAACACAAAGGCATTCACGATCGCTAACAGCTACATAGACGGTCGACCAACTGTGTTGACAACACGAAACACGGAATCACGCATGATGTCTACAAGGCAACTCGAATGGCGATTGTAAGTCAAGACACCCTCTGATCTGCCAGTAGACGACGTCAATGGCATGGGCATGGTTGCAGTCATACAATAACTTGCTTCAAGACCGAGAGCCCATTTGTAAAGCCACAAGGACATGAAGCCGATTGGGCAGAAACATCGAGGTAAACAACTACTCGTTGCCAGGGTGGTAGCTTCCAAAATTACATTCGGCTTGATCTGCCCTACCAGGTGCCACAGGCAAGTAATGAAGGCCGTAATACAGCCACCACGGCTGTTTGCCAACATACTAAAATCCTTGCTAAGACGAAAACAGCTAGTGATTATGGGTCAGTGGCTAAGTGCAGGTGCCTCAACAGATTGCACTTTAGAAGGACTGCATATACAGTGTGCTCCTGTTACTTACACATGGCCAGCTATCACAGCCTTAGCCATGGCAGGCTAAAGATCCACTAACGGCTTGTAACTGCAAATGCAGTTAAGTCAGGCACACTGCAAACTGTAGCAGTTTGTAACTTGCCAGAGAACAGCAACGTGTAACAATACAAAATGGCACATACGGGTGCACTGGCCAAGCACGGAATAGAAGTCCCGGTCAACATTTCATTCAACACTGATATCCCAATGTGTTCGTTTGGAGGCCAAAAACCCAGAACGAGGCCTTGACAACCGGCAGTCACTTTAAGCATTATCGAGATATGCACACATAAATATTATCACACTCGCCACCATCAACACCTGCTAGGCTTTTGGCTTAACAAAATGCAACTACGGCTGGAAAACATTTGGTGGCGTGCTCGAAGCCACTCTGCAGCGTTCCTATCCAATGTGCACCAAAAAAAGGCTTAGGCTTCGAGATGGAAACATTTTTCTGTTTAAGCCTTGAGTGCGCTATATAGTAAATTCGTCTCTGTAAAATTCCACGTAGTCTATGCTGCTTTGTGGAGTTACAGACGGCGATGCATTACAATATATTGCAAAATGCACAAGGTCACACCCTCAGGGTGCCTCTCCTCTGCTGGGTGTGGGAGCGGAGAGACTCGGAGAGCTCGGCAGCTATTATGCCCCTTGCACGGGGAATGCAGGAGCTCAAAAACGGAACAAATGCAGGACTCGCTCTCATTAGATAAACAACGGTTGCCACTCCTCTGCTAACTCCACGATCGGCGCAGCAGCTTGGATCGAATGTGGGTTTTCACTAACATTTCTCGACAACAGGCAGTTCTGCTTCGGCGATCAAAATTAATTTGCAGGCACCAAACTAGCCTGGGAAGCACTTGCAGCGGCTCGGCTAAAATGTAGCAAAATGGCAGCAAGGGGATTCCACATACTAATGAGTAGAGTGGGGCCAAACAGCAATTCCGAGTAGATTTAAATAAGAGGACTCCTCGCCAAACTCCTCAAGGTCAAGAATTAGTAAGCGCCACAATCCTGGTTGCGCTCTTGAGTTAACATCGTATCGTTGGCGAAAGCACGAAAGGTAACATGTTACTGATTAAAAATAATAGTCGGCCGATAATTATTTAATAGCTGGTCTTTTTTTGATACTCTTTCTATTCCATCACGATACGGTGGCAAATACCTATCAATATATTTGAACCGCTTAGCCGATTATGCCGTATAAGCATCTACAGCAGGCTGCTTTTTATGCTAAATGTATCGTCCACTTTGTTTGACAAGGCTGACAGAATTGCTTTCTGGTACATTTTCGAAGTATTTGCTCGGACCAAGCTGCTACAGATGATTCTCTAGCTAAAAGGCTACAAGAGCCTAAGCGCATACACAGCACCAGTATTGAATCTTCGAGCACGATGCCAAGTGGTCGGTCATTAACTGATTTAGCAGCCTCAATTGCATCTCGGCAAGTCATTAACGGCTATCACCACCTTTTGCAGTTAATAATAATAATAATAGTAATAATTCACTTGATAAAGCGCCCTCAGAGAACTTAATCTCTCTCTCTAGGCGCTTTACATTTGCTGTAAAGTGAAATGCAATTGCCAATAAAGGATCGCCCACTGCAGGATTCTCGATCCACGACCTCGGTCGTGGCGATGAGCGAGCGCCTAACCTTCTGCGCCATCCCGGCCACAATAATCATGCACTGCTATGCAACTTTTATGCTGAGCAGCACTACAAACTGACCTAGAATAAGCCCTAATCAGCAGTGCTCAAAGGCCTTTCTTTCAAATATTCGTGGCAGTATCTCTTTCCTTCTTTCTTAAACTAGCTTTCGTCTTATGTGGCGTGGCCTGGCTGGCGATAACAAAAGGGCTGGCAGCTGATCGTGGCATCACGAAATATTGCAGCTCTCTTACAGCTCACCTCACTCATTCCTCTCTTACAGCTGCACCTGCCCCAGTCGACTAGGTAATGGAAAAGTGATCCTCTTTCATTGTGCTTGAAACTCGGAGCCCGACGTATGATTAAAATATTATTTACTGATCTGTCAGCCGTATCATAGACAGAGCTGAGTCTACTGTCTCACTTGCAGAAGTTAAATCGAAAACAACTGAAACCGGAGGTAGCATTCATACCAACTCGTGGATTTGAGTAGGGTTCTATGGGAGATGCCAACCAGTTCATTTGGCAGCATATCAATCAAATACTGACATATACTAGATGCCACAAGCTTTGCAGCACCTATTCAACTAGGGCAGCCCGGTCAACTACTGTTGTAGGCAGTTTTGAAATCTACGTGGAGGGTCCGAACGAGTGAAATTGATGTCAAACTAAATACAAAAGCCCAACACGGGATTTATTTAGCATGACAATCTTGTTGCGACAGCAACAAAGCCTTGTCTCGTGAACTAGAGCTGAGACTTTGAGATCGAGCTTTCCCACACCTTCGGAGTCCTGCATGCCATTTGTCATCCTTTGTCTGGGAGAATTTCCTGCTACCAAGGGCCATCACTGAGCCAACGACTTCCTGCATACCAGAGAGCAGCCTCCTGTGTCAGACAAAGGCAGCACCACACGAAGGCAGTATGACTCCGACCTCATAAATCCATTGATAAGGGATTTAAGGATTTCCAGGTCAGGAGGCTTCAGACAGTCTCCACAGCAAGTGCACACTATGCCGCTTTATGCAAATAATAATAACAACAATAATAATACATTTGTCATAACGTTCTCAGAGAACCCAATCTCTTTCTAGGCACTTCACGTTTGCTGTAAATAAGCATGATCAAATGATTAGCGGTAGCATGCTCAATGAACGAGCTTAACATGGTTAGAAGTGAGATGCACGGGGTCAGCATGCAAATATGGTTAGCGGCAGCGTGTACAGTGTCAGCATGCACAAGCACGCTAAGGACGAATCAAACAGACCCACTAAAAGCTATCATAAATTGATATGTTTATATCTGCTGTGTACAGTGTCAGCATGCACAAGCACGCTAAGGACGAATCAAACAGACCCACTAAAAGCGATAAATTGATATGTTTATAGTTTGTTTTTAAATGGGTTAAGTCAGGGGATGCCGTGATGCACGTCGGGAGTGAGTTCCAGGCTATGGGAACATACGGACTAAAGGCACGGTGGCCAAAGGATTTGAGGTAGGTCGACATATAGGTAAACGATTAGATTCCGAAAAGCGAGTGGTACAATGTTTAGCCTGGTGGGGGAGTAGATCTGATAGGTTGGCTGGAGCCAAAGAATGAAAGGACCTAAAAGTGAGTGACAAAACCTTGAAGTGATGCCTTGCTTGAATGAGAGCCATTGCAGATCGTCGAGAAGTGGTGTGATATGGCAACAGCGAAGCTCACGATAGACAAGCCTAGCTGCAGAGTTTTGCACCAGCTGTAAGCGCCTGAGTGTACAGGCTGGTAGGCCAGCAAGCAGAGTTACAGAAGTCGAGACGGGATGTCGCAAATGCATGGACCAATTTAGATGTGGTATCCCTGTCTAAACAAGCCCAAACTTTAGCAAAGATGTGTAGCTGAAATAGACAGACTTGACGCATGATTCGAACCCAGGACCTCGGGGCCGAGGTCGTGAAAAGCAACCGCCTTACCCAGTGAGCAATTTCGTGCAGATTCAACAGGATTTGATAGCAGAGCCGATTTTGAGCATTAACCTTTCCAATTTCTGAATCACACTTGGTTTTATCATCGTTCAATTTAAGAAAGTTTGCTGCCACCCATATTTCAGAGGTTTCTCGGACGATCTTTGTCCATTCACATCAATACTCTGGAGTCTCCCACTGAGATAGGACCTGTACCATTGCAATGCAGTACCAGTGATGCTCAGATGAGATGAGAGGCGCTCAAGAAGTACTTTGTGATCGATAGTATCAAAAGCTGCAGAGACTCTACCTAAAGTTGCATTCTTAAGTAGGTCGTTATACACCCGAAGCAATGCTTACTCCATGGAGTGATTAACTCTAAAACCATACTGGAACTTACTAGCAAGGTTTGAAGTTTTACTATATGAGTTCAGCTGGTCTGCCACAACCGTTCCAGTGTCTCTGATAGGAACGGTAGAAGGGAGACAGGGCGGAAGTTGCTTAAGTTCTCTTGGTCTAGTGTTGCTTTCTTGAGTATTGGCCTGACTACAGCCTTTTTGAAAGGTGCTGGGACATGACCTAAGGCTTATGACATATTTATGACGTTAGCTAAGCATGGCAGCAATAGATCAATGCTTCGTACAAGCAGGACAGTGGGAATACGGTCCAGAGGACTAATTGTCTTCTTTGACTGAGATATGAACTTCAGGACAAGGTCACTAGAGACCTCCTTGAATGTAGACATTGAGGTGCTGCATGGAATTGAGGGACAGGATTCCAGGAGGGATGCTGCCTTCGTAGGGATGGACTCCCTGATCATGTTTATCTTGCTGACAAAGATACTAGAGAAGCGATCAGCTATATCATCTCAAGGATCACCAGGTGGTGCTAACCTGGGGGTGGTTAAGGAGACGGTTGATCGTCGACATCAGCATTTTTGGATTGTGCATCTGTAATTCAACAATGTTTTTATAGAAGCTAAAAGTACGAGCTCAACGACTTGTATCGAGTTCCACAGCCTCAGCATGGGCAGTAGAAGCACAAACGATAGCACGATGTGGCCCCTACCTGATAAGCAGAGTCAGAGCTATTCAGGCTGGCATGGGGTCTACATGGCACGAGCTTCAGATTCACATCAGATGCACAGCAAGCCAAACTGCTTGCATTTTGTCGAAAAATTCGGCTAGTGTTCTAATAATACTATCAAGAGGTTTCAGCTGATGCTGAACGTCAAATCCTCCAGCATGCGGTCGTTCGGTGGCTGTGCTGTCACACACACTCGAGGCTTGCTTCTCTGTGGGCTTTTGTCAGTAGTAGAGCTTTCTTTGCTACCCTTGCCATAAGCCTATGTTCGAGCCATTGCCTCAGTGCCCACGTACTGTGCATAGTGTCAGAGCTAAGCTCGGGCGTTTCGGCATGGACTCGAGCCGGTGCAAAATGGGCTTTCGGGAGCTTCATTTTCAGGAGGCATCACCATCATCACCATCATCGTCATCATCATCATCATCATCATCATCATCATCATCATCATTCATCCCTCTAGCAGCAGAAGCCTGCAGGCCAGCTCTTCATCGTCCCTAGAACAGAAACTTTACGCATGTAATATATCGGACAGCTTTCTTACTCATCCCCAGCTATCAAGTGGCCTTTTGGTTGCTGACCTTCCCGAAATGGTATGACTGCAGCTATAGCCCCTTGAAAATCTGTAAAACAGCCTCCTTTAGTCATAGCAACTTCAACTCTGCACGTATGTATCAATGGAGTCCGTCGGCTGCAGCCAAGGTCACTGGGTGTCTGCCCATTTCTCTAGTGCGCTGGCACATCAAGAAGATGTTGCACCTTCTAGTAGACGAATAACGTCTGCACATGTCAAGGGCGCATGAATGTCAAGGGTGATAGCCATATTTAAAGGTACTACAGCACAACAAAGTTGCTCTGCAAGCAGATTTTTCCAACATTATTATCATGTAGCACGCCGATGAATGAGTGGAGTAATACCACTTGCCCAACCACAAAAACCCAAAAATACATCCAGCAATCAGTTACCAGGTGCAATGGTGCACCAATAAATATGCCTACAGCCGGGTTTCTCTGGCTCAGTGGTCAGAAGTCGCCCTGAGCAAGTTACCGATCAAAGCAATTAATTCATAATTTGAAAAATAATAACATTAATACATTTGTATAGCAACCTCGGAGAACTGAGTCTTGTTCTATGCACTTGACTGATGCTGTAAAGAAAGCATTACAAAATTATTGGTGGTAACATCCACAAGCAGCAAGTACAGTGTAAGTACGCATATGCACACGAAGGACAAAGCAGAAAGACCCACTAAATGCTGCAATACACATGTATGTTTAAGGCTTCTTTTAAAATGTTGTGTCAGAGGACGTTGTGATGTGCATCGGGAGTGAGTTCCAGGCTTTGGTAGCATATGAACTAAACGCATGGTCTCAAAAGGTTTTGAGGTTCGTACGAGTTGTAGCTAAACGATTCAAGTCAGAACAGCTTAGGGTATACAACGACCTACTTAGGAATGCAGACATGGGTAGAGTGTCTCTGCTTGTTTTGCTCGATCTTTCGGCAGCTTTTGATACCATCGATCACAAAGTTCTTCTAGAGCGCCTCTCATCTTGCCAGGGCATCACTGGCACTGCTCTGCAGTGGTTCAGGTCCTGTCTCAGTGGGAGACTCCAGAGTATTGACGTGAATGGACAAAGATTATCTGAAGTACCTCTGAAATATGGAGTACCTCAGGGCTCTGTGCTAGGTCCGGTTCTTTTCACTGTTTATACTCTCCCTCTTGCTGATGTGATTGCCAAGCACAATCTAGGCTTTCACTTCTATGCGGATGACACTCAGTTGTACCTTTGCTTTGATCCCTCCCAGCCTTCGAGCACCTCAAATTCTCTAAACTCACTAGCTGCATGCATTGATGACATCCGCACATGGATGGCAGCAAATTTTCTGAAACTAAAATTGCTAAAATTGCTAAAATTCGGGCTTGTTGGTCCATGCATTCGCGACATCTCGTCTCGACTTCTGCAACTCACTGCTTACTGGCCTACCAGCATGTGCGATCAGGCGATTGCAGCTGGTGCAAAACTCGGCAGCTAGACTTGTCTGTCGTGAGCGTTGCAGTTGCCACATTACTCCACTTCTCGCCGACCTGCAATGGCTACCAGTCAAGCAACGGATTGACTTCAAGGTTTTGTCGCTCACTTTTAGGTCCTTCATTCTATGGCTCCAGCCTATCTGTCAGATATACTACCCCATCAGGCCAAGCATCGTGCCACCCGCTTTTCGGAATCCAACAGTCTACAAATACCTCATACAAACCTTAAATCCTTTGGAGACCGTGCATTTAGTTCATATGCTCCCAAAGCCTGGAACTCCCTCCCGACCTGCGTCAGAACATCCCCTGACCTGACCACATTTAAAAGGAACCTAAAAACACACCTATTTAGGACAGCATTTAGTGGGTCCCTGTGATTCGTGCTTATGCGTGCTGACAATGTGCTTGCTGCCACTAACCACATTTGCATGCTGACCCTGTGCATGTCACCCCTAACCATGTTATTCATTTTGTTTGTTTTTCAAGCATGATTTTACTTACCATTTAATTGCATTTCCCTTTGCAGCAAATGTAAAGTCCCTGGAAAGAGATTAAGTTCTCTGGTGGCGCTTTATCAAGTACATTATTATTATTATTATTGCTGATCGTTGAGTGTCTCAGCTAATAAAGATCTCCCTTACGCTATCGGAATATGTGTGTGGGGAGGATTTATCAAGTGCATTGTTATTATTATTATCATTAGAACATCTGGTTGTATGATTCTTGGCATGGTGGGGGAGTAGTTCTGATAGGTAGGCTGAAGCCAGAGAATGAAGGGACCTAAAAGTAAGTGACAAAAACCTTGAAGTCAATGCGCTGCTTGATTGGGAGCCAGTGCAGGTCGGCGAGAAGTTGCATTGTGGCAACTACAATGCTCACGACAGACAAGCCTAGCTGCAAAGTTTTGCACGAACTATAACTGCTAGAATCCATATACTGCTTTCTTAATAACCATTGAAAGAAAACAGTCTTTAGTATTTACCAATAATATTCAGTAGCGCCAACAACTACTGGCTGAAATACATCGGCCTAATACACAGGAGTGCAAGTGAGGCAAAACTTATGGCCGCTAGTGTACAGATGTACCACGTGCAAATCATAACAATACATTGGTAAAGCACCCTCGGAGAACTGAATCTCTTTCTAGGCACTTTACAAATGCTGTAGAGAAAGCATTATTAGATGGATGTAAGCTCATTCACATACACTGGCACGTTTGAGCGCACTCCCACTGCTGTGCACACAAATGCCTCAACAGAACAGACTAATGCCATGCTCATATGTTCGCATGCACATGCATACACACACACACACACACAACACACACACACACACACACGAGAGCATACACGTGCTCAGAGTCTCCGTAGGATCCTCTAGTCAAGTCTACTCGATATATTTTAAGGCTACTTTTTTCTAAACCTGCAAATTTCTTGGGATTGCTAAGGCATCATGATTTGCAAAATACAATCAAAGTCGCTTAGATGTTAAAAGAGATTGTTCTGATTGCGGGAGTCCGGCTCGGCTCATTTAGGATAAACAACTTGACAACCTAACAACTCATTTGCTTTACTTACTCTTCACTCTTAGAGAGCTAATACACCCTTCTTAAAAAAAGTCTTTCAAGCATACAAAAATGATCTAATCGCAGCCACAGGCTCTAGTAAACCATGACAGCTGAAGTCCAACTAGAACAACTGTCACTCACAGCTAGTGCATTGTGCATTTTAAATCTGCAAAAAACCACACGGTTACTAAGGATGCCGTGCATTTAAAAATGGCACCCGTGCCTTGAAAACTAGGGAGTTTTGCTTTTTGAGCCTTACAAACTTACATCTCTGCAATCGCAGTAGCATGAGTGGAGGACTTTTGGATACTCAACGATTGAGAGCCGGCTTGTTTTGGCACAACACAGTAACCACAAAGAGGCTGTTGCTGAGGCCACTTCTGCTACATTGTTTGTATTGTGCCCACAGTTCAACAGGAAACAACCGCACCTCCTCTTCCAAAGAGTAACAACAGCTGAATTTATCGGATGTACCGACTATTGTGAGATTCAATGTCGGCTTGATGGCATTTTTTTGAACATCACTGCTACGAGAGTTACTTTAATAATAATAATATTGCACTTGATAAAGCGCCCTCAGAGAACTTAATCTCTTTCTAGGCGCTTTACATTTACTTTAGTCCGGCCTGAAGAGAACATGGGAGCTAATAGAATATCTAGTTAGCTACTGCAGCATTTCCCCTCATCCGGAAGAAAGCAGAACAAGCGTAGTGACTGGCAGTAAAAGCAGCTTTCCGAATTACTACTTCTAAATCGTGTTGCCATCGTCGATGACACTGAGATTGCAAGCACTGGATAAGTGTCTCACAACTACCGCTATCGACTACAACCCCAGAATCTCAAATTAAGGCTGCGCTTAGCATGTTTAAAGGGAAAGCGGTACAGTAAAATCCTTCAGTTCATGAAAGTAAAGAACGCACAGGGCCTGGGCAGAAGTTAAGCTGTTTGGTCCTCACATGCGACACCGACGCACAGATGTAGATTAGTTAGCAAAACGTCTGCACGCTCACGTACAGCACCAACAAGCATTTGAAAGCTGGCAATGATGCTTGAGCCTCCCTCTTCCTCCAAAAATGCATTCACCAGAGCACGACTACGAGGAGCACAAGCTGCTGAAGGCAGAGAATACAGGCACGTGATTAGACGCACGGCTGTTTGACATCAAGAATTGTTGCTGCCGACATCGTGAGCTAGCCAGCAAAAATATATACACGAAAGAGAAGCGCAGTTGGCAAACCGTAGTGGTGAACTAAGACCTTATTCGGTCTCCTGTATACATGCATATGCTCCAGAGGATACAGTGCACGTATGCCTGTTCGAAAATGTCACCCCGTCTCGTAAGTAGTGTTCTGAGCAATGCAGTCTGAGCAATTAGACTTGACAAAGATGGCCTATACCGGCGCTCAGAGAGCTATGTGACAGCCTCTCAACAACCCATCGTCAGGCTGTTGCAAAAAAACCGAGCGACAAGTGTCCTTACCCCAAGACCGAGCGTTTCATTCACGCCTTAATCACCTATTTCACATATTCACGTGACACGATGCACTATGCAGCACTGCACTTGCTGCTCATTTGAGGAGGCTCAGTCGAGAACCAATACTCAAATAAAAAAGATGCACCTTTAGCAGGGCACAACCTAATCTTCATTATATCGGGGCTCATATAAAGTGGGTGCTCCTCAGGCAGATAGACAGCACGACCGAATAATAAACAGGCGTTTAAAAGAGCTCTTAGCAAAGTGGCGCAGCATCTCTTACCGAGCGTTGACGTTGGAACAACGATGATGTGCGGTCCCTTCACGGCACGGGCTTCTAACAGGTATGCCAAAAAAGCTATGGTCTGACAAGTTTTGCCTAAGCCCTGCAAAAGATTTACAAGATCAATCACTGGCATCTCGGCAATCACAAACCAACCACAAAACTTCAGATAAACAATGAGAGCCAAATCGTGTAGCTGACTTTTATTAGGCCATAATAACCGTGCGAAAGGTGCCATTTCGACAGCTCACAAATCAAACATAAGCAAGAGAATGCCGGCATAACCATTGTTCAGAGTGAAAACAAAAAGCTGGCATATTTTTAATCACTAGCATGCCACGTCCGAAAGAGCACGAAAGCGAACGCTGATGACAACCTTTGCATCAACGTAGCTGGACCAGCACAACCAGCAACTGCAGAACATTTCTGATTGCACAAGGGCATTAGAGCTATCCAAGGCTTTATTATTTTTGCCAAACATGCTGTGAAACAAACCGTTAGGTTCTTGCTCTTTCGAGACTAGTCATTTGCTACTTCCATGTGTAAGTGTTATTTGCTACTTCCATTTGTAACAGTCTCCCCTCCATCAGCTCTTATCATCATCATCCCCTCCATCAGCTCTTACTTCTGCAGAACACAATAGCATTAAAACCTGAGGCCATGCTTGAGCTAGACATGCAGTGCACGAGGGCAGCCCCAGCCCCGGACATACCATTTCATCGGCAAGCAAGGCATTGACCTTCTCCGAATACATTAGCAGCAGCCAGTTCAGACCGACCATCTGGTAGTGAGTGAGCCGGCACCTGCAGCAGAAGGTGATCAATCCTGCAGGCACGACGCGAAGCATCAGCAACTGACGACCGCACGCAATCAATCGAAACACAATCGCAAATTCAAATCGCAATCGCAAATCGCAACGCACGCATTCGAAAGCGAGCATTTTGTGTGGCACACCTGTGTGGCAGCATTTTTATCCGACCGTTAGTCAAAGAGATAAACGCGGACAATAGCAGTGATGCATTGCATCAGCCACTGCAGATTTAGTTAGTGACTTAGGCCAGGGTACTCCAACGTCGGGCGTCATCGGCTCTTATACGCCAGCTCCATAGTATGCCCCCAATGATGGCCGCGGAATCAAGAAGCAACATCGAGGCTATCGGTTCATCGGTTTCTCTTTGCATGTCCACTTCGGCACCCGGGCACGAGCTGGCTAGCGATACATCGCGAGTAGACGGGCCGCCTCAAAGCATGCCGGGCATCAGCAGCACCATTGTCAAGAATGAGGCGTGCTTACAATGGATTGACGATGCCGGGCTGTGCAATGACGTGGCCGCGATCCTCTGAAAGAGCTGGCGCAGACAGGAGATGCTGCACTCTTTCAGCAGTGCGTGACGCAATCTCTTGACATTGGTCGATGAGATTAACAACATGTTGCCTCGTCTCGAGCATCTGCAAGCAGTGTTGAACGAGCGACATGCTCAGGTGCTTTGTAGATGAGAACTTCTGCCTCTGAACGAAAAGCACACTTACATTTATTTAAATTACATATCACGAGCACAAGCATGCGGACAAACGGCATGCCAAAAACGTCAGATAGATGGCAGGCTAATGCTAACGGTAAGTAACGAACATGAATATTACACTTTCGATAAGAGCCAAATAGCCTGGACAAGTTGGCACGTGGCCTAGTCATCTACACCTTACTGGGTGTGGCCACTTGCATTAGGTCATGAGTACAACAGGAAGTGTAGCAGTAAAGAGTAGCTTATTTATTTAATTAAAAGCTTCATTTCGATAACGGCAGAAGAGGCCTAGTGGTTATTAACCTGCTTGTTATGAGCAATGCAAAATTGTCAGCTGGAGCTCAAACCCACGACCTGAGTCGTAAAGTGTAAGCACCTAGCCGCTAGGCTAAGACAAAGTGATTGAGTCTGCCACAGCAACTGCCAAGCTGATGTCATATCCGCTGTCACACAGGAGCGGCGACATTTCGAAAGAAAAAGTGTGCATGCAGTCGGAAGATGCTCATAATACTCACCAGTTCAGACCAACCATTAAATGGACGCATAGACGCTATAGCAGCAGCACGTGTCGTAGAGCAGGTCGGTATTCTCAGCAGGTCAGCTGGCAGAGCTTCGTTAAAAAAACCAACAACCAAGGTCTTCTGAGTGATGTCCATCGGTGAACTATCCTAAATATAAATTGCATGCTTAGCAACTACATTTCACCTGCCAGAGAAGATGTACCAAGACATGATGCAAAATCACTTTCGAGATGAGATTTCTCATAGAGGCACATGCCGATTCCTTGCCACCCTCAGAACGTCTGACCAGGCAAGCCAGGACACAATGATTGCCAGGTGCAGTGCACCTCGGCAGTGAAAAACTCATATGACGACTTCATACTTAATCCAAAGAAAAAGAACAGAAGGCTATTCAATTCGGTTTTAAATAAAAGGCAGTCGGGCATGAGGGAGAGACAGAGACAATGAGAAGTAGAGAGAGGCGGAGACAAGGAGAAACAGAGAGTAGAGACAGCCAGACCAGTGGGCACGAAGTTCAAGCACAGAGTTATAGGCACGAAGTTCAAGTGCTCTTAAAAACACTTACAGTTAGCAATCGAGGCTAATGGTCTGCAGGGCTAGCCAAGGCTGGCGGTGGCCTCCTTCGGCTGGCCACCGACTGCCATGCCATGTTGCATATCAATCCCTGCCCAAAAGTGGCCGGCCACTCCACCGATGGAAGCAGCCAGGGCAGCTTGTCTCGCCTGATCGTAACTCTTGAGACGTAGCATAGCTAGCTCTCTATCTGAGCCATCCATCTCAATTCATCCATCGAGCTCTTTCCTCTGAGGATAGCTCAGCCCACAGTGAAGGGTCGGAGTTTTCTCCACTCGTAGCACAGTTCTTACCCTACCCCAATTGGACCCTGGCCCTTTCCTTCATTCACCGTCTCAGGGGCCAGGTTTTGCACTTACTAAATCCTCTTTGCCGAATCGCTAAAGCGCTTTACTCCACTCTCTAGGTTAATGTCGGCAACATATATGGTGTTGTGTGAACAAGCGCATCTAGCTCAGTGTTGGTAGCCACAGATTGCGATCAACAGTCAATACACGTATCGATCAACTTCATTTCCAGTTTCCAAAGACAAAAATAGGGATCCTCACTTCCGGCGACAGATACTGAGCGATTCACAGCAACTCAGGACTTGTTGCAGTCAGCAACACTGCCTCTATCCGGAGCAAGGCTACCAAGACCATCTCCAGCCCCCTCCGCCCAATGTAGCGGTCATCCTTTGTGTTTTGGAGCAGCTCCTGCTGACATGGGGGCTTTGCTTCTAGTGTGCCAAGAAGGAATTTCCTACCATACATAGAAGCAGCAGGACGCCGAGAGGCACAGCCCCAGCTAACAAGAACCTACTAGACACTCACATAACGGGACTTACTAGACACTCACATAACGGGAGTATGCTGCTCCTTCACAATAGCGTATCGATCACAACAGATTGATCCCCTTCGATAAGTTTCTGACACAGTTTCACTACATGCACATCAGCAAGCTGCCTGCAGTAACTAATGGGTCACTGGAAAACCTAATCACCACAACATCAACCAAACATGAATAATTGATACCCACCTTGCTGAGCTCTTATTCCGGATGTGTGCAACCAGCTGAGTTCGGATGAAGCACATTAAAAAGCACAACACAGGGCAGCAGCTGAGCTGAGGCTGAATCATCCGCTGATGCATCATCTCATCATCGCCAGTGCAGGAGCCAGAGCAGGAGCCAGTCGGTGTCATCGGCACTGGCCAGGGGCACTCAGACAGCAAGCATTTATACCACGAGTTTTCACTTGCTTCTTCCAAATCTCTGCATCGGTCGCTCTTGCTCAAAGCTGCTACTCTAACGTCGGCACAGCCCTCTGCCTCTCTTTTGTCTTATCTATCGCCTACCAGTTTCTCTGTATCTCTCTGTCCCTTCCACCTCCCATTCTCACCCTCTCTTCCCCTAACCGCACTTTTATCTTGCTTATATCTGTATCTCTCTTCCTCCCCATCTCACTTCTTCCCTTCCACCAACTCAATCCTTGCTCTCTGCCTTTTCTTCTCTCTCTCTCTCTCTCTCTCTCATCTCTCTCTCACTCTCTCTCTCATCTCTCTCTCACTCTCTATTAATAATAATTATAATAATAATGCACTGATAAAGCGCCCTCAGAGAACTCAATCTCTCTCTAGGCGCTTTACATTTGCTGCAAAGGGAAATGCAATTGAATTGAATGTTCTCTCACTCTATCAATCTCTCTTTTCTAAACATCAACCCGGACTTGCAATGACAGCCACAGCATGGGACCATGGTAAGAGCCGACAGATTCTGGCTGAGTATTAAAAAAACCTGTCTGTATCTGACATAAAAATATTAACGTAGCTGCTTATCCTGAGATTTCCATGTTCAAGTCACCACAAGCCACAATGGCCAGGCAGAATCCGGACCTAACTTAAATGCACATCAACCGAAAGGTCACTCAGAGCACCAAGCATTTAGCAGGCTCAATGTACCTCATCGGCTGATGTGTCTTCACTGCTGCAGCTCTGAGCTCGATGGCCATTATCTGCATCAGCCGAGACGACCTGCTCCTGTGAGGGTGGCTGAGATCCACCTAGAAATGCACGACCACGCTTGACCTGCCAGCCACAGACTGAAACAGCAGGCACAGCCTCCCTCGATCGTGATAGCAGAGATGCATAACTCCAAGCCATGCTTCGCAAGTATGAGGCCTCGGAATGCTACTCAATCTCCTGTAATACTGAAAGCATAAGAGTATGCAGAGCTCCACTAAAATGCAAAAGAAGCAGTCGATGAAGAACCCAGGGCATTAAGCCACAAGGAAAGGACTCCAAGCTGTAAAGAAGCTAGTGAAAGCTTGGAGCAAGTGCGGCTTTTACCGACCTTCATTTTTAGGGAGACCTCCTTTGGTACTTCGGGTCACCTAAAAACAGCAAACCCTAGGGTCAGCTTTAAAAAAAGGCGCAAGAGTGAATCAAACAGGCCAAATGCAAGTTAAGCAACTTTTAAAGGCAAATGGATCAGGAAGTAGATGATGATGTGCCACCGTGAAAAATGCCCATGCTAACTGTTATGAATAGGGGCGAGGGCGTAGAGAAACCAGCGACCAGCAGATTTGGCTCACACACATGCATGGTACATAAGCAATGTCACACTAAAGATTAAATTACCAATGGAAGTCGCATCCCGGCATGACTGACAATGCTGCTGTAGATGCCACACACGAGACTCGGGAATATATTTTTATGCATCCATGGCAGCTTTCACGTACACAACTTCCTTAGCAAGGTCACTCACTGCCCAAAAATAATCAAGCATGCAGTTAAGCACCCACACACACACACACACACAGGCAGCTCATGTATTGACATTCAACACAAGAAAATATAGCGGCAATCAAAAAACGTTTCGTACAGAACCATCCAAATATAGCTTGCAAAGTGATACAAATAAGTGCCGATCACCATCACCCTCACCGCTCATCCTTCTCATCATCCTCGTTCTCCTTCTGCTGTCTCATCGAGAGCCAGCGTCACCACCCAGCTTTTCCCACCACCACCCTAGCAGGTCAGCTTCTTCAGAAATCCAGGTGACCTGATTATGGGGGGGGGCAGGGCTGCTGGTAATAATCTATAGAGGCCACACAAAGCAATTATAGCTAGGTCCCCCTAAGCTAGATACTAGACCTCCGGGTGCTTGGGACAAATGCCCTATCACTTAGCACTCCCCAATTCGCATAATGTTCAGGGATGCCAGCTACTGTTACATATTCATGAGTCACTTGCATAAAAGTTCAATACACATCAGCCCGAATGCTTCACAAACAAGATCAGCCACGAGTGCAAATATTGAAGATTAGCATTGGAAAACCTGTGAGGGCGAATATCATGGCAACTCAGAAACTTAATTTCGAGAAGTATCCGCTCTAACTTCTGCTCATTCACTATCTGCTGATTTGGCCCAGTGGTTAAGATGCTCTCGCCCCAGGGACCAAGGTCTGGCCGTGGGTCGTGGGCTCGAGCCACGTGGCATACGTGAAGCACATGAACGGAGATTAAGTTCTCTTAGGGCGCTATACAAACGAATTATATTTTTTTCTACTCACTATGGAAACAGAGCACGGCTGGTGGGTAGTTTTAATGATCTAACTTCGAAAGCAAACAATTTGTAGCCATACTGTAGACAAAATTCGTATGTAAATCTGGAGTCACTAAAAAACCTCAAATATGATACGTACGAACACTAGCAATGAGAACAAACACGACCATCGTTGGATGTACAATTGTGGTTTGTTGCATCACTCGTGTTCACCATGCGTCAATGATACGGCCGATGAGAAAGATTATGTAGATACTTTCACACCACTCATGCTGCACCCACTGGCTATTTTGGGTCCTAGCCCAAACATGAAGCTCTTGCAGGTAACGACTCGGGTCAAAGGGTCCACAACAGGCAACCCTTTATTGCCCACTGCAGATTAATGGACGATAACGCTGTTCAGCCACTGGATAAATGAGGCTGTTGAATCGATTGACATAAACCGTACTTGACTTCAATTCAATGCACATCGGCCAGCTCTTCGAATCAATTCAGATGGTTTCTTGTTCTGCCATCGACCAAGAACTGCACATGTGCCCGGTCAAGGCAAGATCCTCAGGTACATGGGGGCAAGGTCGAAAGAGGCCTAGTCACTTCAGTCGCACAGGCACTGCAGCCCGTGGGCGTGGCATGCTGCTACCGGCTTCTATATCCTTTGGATGAATGTGCTGTCCAAGTTCGTTTTACGCTCCAACTAAATCCTGCTGTATGGACATTATGTTATTACTCATTAGTTGTCTGCCGATCATTTAAGGCTCTGGTTTATTTGCTGTCGGTCACTGTCTTATCAGCTAGAATTGCAGAAGTTTATATGGCTGCAGCTGCCACGGTCAAATAGCACCACAGGCCAGCAAACCAATTGTTTAGTATCAGTAAGTCAAAACTAGCCTGCGTAGAATGCTGAAGAGCCAAAGAAATTGCAGTGCAAGAGCGTCGTGTGTGTGTGTGTGTGTGTGTGTGTGTGTGTGTGTGTGTGTGTGTGTGTGTGTGCGCGCGTGGCAGAGTGTGGTGATTGCTTCTCCATCTGTAATTCCCACCCCGACGGTAGCCAGAGGATTGGAGCTCAGCTCATTCCTGTCGCTAGACGCTGGAGCCAGGGAGCTGGCGAATCAGACGCAGAGCGCAGCATTCCTCCTGCTGGGCGCGAGCCAAGATGCCAGCCATTCGGAGCGCAGTGTTCCGGTTGGTGGTAGACGACAGAGACTTCCTGTTAGAATTAACGTCCGCACTTGAGTTAATGATAATACGATGAGTACGGTTGAGTAAGAGTGCTCTAAGTCGTTTGCTGTTTAGCAAGACGGCACATGCTCACACAACAAGCACGTGCAACAGTACACATGCGCGCACACACACACACACAAATACACATTCACAGTAATCTCAAAGCTCTTTCTCTCTCCAAAAATAAACAGGAGCAGAGTGTAAAAGTAATTTACCATATTTTACTGTGTATAAACCCCCCCCCCAATTTGTGTAACCTTTTATGGAATTTCTTTTAATCGATAACTGAATGAATGAACAATATTGAGACTAATAATAATCAATCATGCCACTATCACTATCCTCTGGATCAGAAATGGTGATGATACCCCCTCCATCTTCCTCGTTCATATCGACCACATATCGGGACCAGTTAATCTTTGTTGGATGGCATTCAAAGCAGGTATGCTGTTTGGCGCAATATTAAAGCAAAAAAGTAGCCTCTCACGTGAGAGCCCTCTCTCCATTATCTGACCCCAAATTTTGGAAATAATAACAATAATACATTTATTATAGCACCCTCACAGAACTCAATCTCTGTCTAGGCACTTTACATTTGCTGCAAAGGAAGCATGGTCGAAAGAAGAGGCCTTGTATACAAAGTAAAATACGGTACTATGAAGATGGAGGCAGTCAACATGCAATACAAAACAGCTCTGAAGCCAGAAAACCACACAGACGACAATGCTGCCCAACCTCTTTTGTAGGACAGTCGCCGTTGTCTGAACCAGCTCGATCTCCGTTCGAGCGATGGCGATGCAACCACGGCTGTTTGTCATCTTTGCCACTGTCGCTACTATCACTAGCCACCCGAACGCGCTTGCGTCTTTTTCCATCTGCAGCATCTGAAATAGGACAGCATCTGAAATAGGACGGCATTAAACCGTCAGCAGACGAACAAGACACATGCCACCCCAAAAACCCTATAATAATACTAATAATAATGCACTCGATAAAGTGCCCTCGAAGAACTCAATCTCTTCCTAGGCGCTTTACATTTGCTGCAAATGGAAATGCAATTGAATCGTGAGTAATATCATGCTTGATAAACAACATGAACAACGTGGTTAGGGGCGACATGCACAGGGTCAGCATGTAAATGTTGTTAGTGGCAGTATGCACAGTGTCAGCACGCATAAGCACATAAAGGACAAATCACGGGACCCACTAAATGCTGTCCTAAATAGGTGTTTTTAAGTTCTTTTTAAACGTGGTCAAGTCAGGGGATGTTCTGACGCAATTCGGGAGGGAGTTCCGGGCTTTGGGAGCATATGAACTAAATGCACGGTCTCCAAAGGATTTGAGGTTTGTACGAGGTAGTGGTAAACTGTTGGATTCCGAAAAGCGGGTGGTACGATGCTTGGCCTGGTGGGGAAGTAGATCTGAGAGATAGGCTGGAGCCAAAGAATGAAGTGACCTAAAAGTGAGCGACAAAACCTTGAAGTCGATCCGTTGCTTGATTGGTAGCCAGTGCAGGTCGGCGAGAAGTGGCGTGGTGTGGCAACTGCGACGTTCACGACAGACAAGCCTAGCTGTAGAATTTTGCACAAACTGTAATCGCTTGATTGCACATGCCGGTAGGCCAGCAAGCAGCTATAGGCCGTGCTTTAACAAGCGATACCAGCAGGCTGACCTAGTGGGTAAAGCACGGTAGCTATTGGCGGGCGCACTCCCGCGGCCACTCCGTGCGCGCACTGCTGCAAAGCCAGCGATCAAGACCGACATCTATTATCGACTACTGGTTCGCCATTAGCAACGCTATCGCAGTCCATAGAGCCTGCCAATGATCCATTTGCAATCCCGGCGACGACCTGACATGCTCCTTTCTAGTGCTACGATATCTGTCAAGGATGTTTATAACACAGCGCCAGGTCGATTAATATCAAAACCAGATCTAAAACTGCGGGCGCCAGCCAAGTGAGCTGAGTTGGAGTGATTCATCGTCTGAATACTCGTGGCTTCGAGCCGTGAACGTGGCATGATTTTCGCCAAAACGCACCGCGCAGCCAGCATGCTGCGCTGCCTTTCGCCCAATGCATCTGCTCAGCTAGAACTAGTGAAGACTCGTGCGACGAGCGCTAACGCAGAAAAGTTCTGAAATCGACAGCCTCGAAAACTTACGCAATCGAGCGCCAGGCCATACAGACTGGCCCAGCCTGGCTGAGGCCTGCGTGAATGCCGGTCATTGATGCATCTCCGACCGAGTGACTCACTAAAGCAGCGTCTTACCCACGTAGCGCAGCAAGATCGTCTGCGCCGAGCTGAGAGAGTCAGCCTGGTCGACGGCTTTTTCGACAACGCTCCGCGGTATCTCGGGATAGAGCTTTCGCAGGTAGCTCACTCGAGCCGGGTCGGCGAGCTGGACCGCGGACCGGCGTCCTACATCGTCTTGGCGAAAGCAGCGCACCGCGTCGAGTCAGACTGCGGCCCGCTGCAGCTGCGCGCTGAGAACGGGCGCCGGCGGCGAAAGACGACGCGCGCACCGCTGGCGGCACGAGCTAGGCACAGCCGGCGTTCGCGTGCGCTCGGCGGCGGCAACCGAATACCATTCGCGGACGCGTCTCCTACGGGTTCTGACCCATATTTCGAAACCACTCTCTTCTGATAGGCAAACCGCGTAAGTCCCGCACGACTACTCATCTCTCTCGAGGGCTGAAATCTGACAACGGCGGGCCACTACACGTGCCAGTCGACTTCCGGAATTACGTAGTAACACAGTGCGGGTCAACGAGGACACGCCCGACCCGGTACGCTCTGGAGAGGGCTACACCGCTGATGCACGCTATAACGAAACCAGTTTGCCTCATGTGCGACGAAAAATCTGGAAAGACAGCTAACACTGCTGAGCCGACTAATAGCCGCACCGGCTGAATCTAGACGGGTAGCTGAAGCTTAGCTAGCCGGTCTGCACAGTTAGCACAGCGAGCCCACGCTAATGTTGACGATGTTAGCTGCGCTTCCGGGTAACGTTGGTGGATTAGGCCGAGCTATCGATGCGGATTAGGGCGGCAATGCCTGTAATAATAGTAATAAAGATACACCTGATAAAGTGCCCTCGGGGAGCCCAATCTCTTTCTAGGTGCTTCCCAACTTCTGCAAAGGAATGACGATAATAACAATAATAATAATGCACTTGATAAAGCACCATCAGAGAACTCAATCTCTTCCTAGGTGCTTTACATTTGCTGCAAAGGGAAACGCGATTGAATCGTGAGTAATATCATGCTTAATAAACAACATGAATAACATGGTTAGGGTTAGGAGTGGCATGCACAGAGTCAGCATGCAAGTGTTGTTAGTTGCAGCATGCACAGTGTCAGCACGCATAAGCACATGAAGGACGAATCACAGAAACCTAAAAAATGCTGCCCTAAATAGGTGTTTTTAAGTTCTTTTTAATTTGCTCAAGTCATGGGGATGTCATGACGGAAGTCCGGAGTGAGTTCCGGGCTTTGGGAGCATGCGAACTAAATGCACGGATCGAATGGTTAGTGGTAGCATGCTCAGTAAACAAAAAGAATAACATGGTTAGGAGTGACATGCACAGGGTCAGCATGTAAGTATGGTTAAAGGCAGCATGCACAGTATCAGCATGCATAAGCACATAAAGGTCGAATCACGGGGGCGCACTAAATGCTGTGATAAATAGATGTGTTTTAGTTTCTTTTTAAATGTAGATTTTCCGTGCGATACCGCCAGAGCAAGGCTGCGTCACTATACATTGTAAATAAAATAAACTGAAATATATTGGCTATACAATTTTGTGCTGATTTGTTTGACAATACCAATATATTATACGGGATTGGTTGACACTGTCAATCTATTTGACAATAATATATTGTAATACATAAAGGTATTTTTATAAACCTATTCATCTTTGTCACGAGATGCATACTACATAAAAATACATAAATTGACTTTTCACATTTGAAAAGATCCAATTAAAATCATATCCGGACATAGATCCATGGAAATCATTTTGAAAATTGCAATTGTCCAAGTGCTCAATCTTGTACAATCGTGGTGGCGCCATTTTTGTCTCCGAGGTCGCCAACTTTGAGTTCAAGTTCTCGCCCTACAGGCCCACTTGACAAAAAGAAGGTCTGTTAGCTTTACTTTGGCAAGAACCCTGTTGGTTCTTAAGTCAATGCACGGAAATGCACTTGTGGAATTGTTCGCAAATAAAACATTAAGCTCGGCTACACGAATCTGATATCCCACATCAAGCAGAAGCACCCAAATTATCTAGAAATTTTTTACTTGGCGAAACAAGCACATGGAGGCGGCAAATCCGAAATAGCAAATGTCATCACCGGAACTGGACAATCAGTATCTGAACAGACCACCTTGGAGTACATGCTCGATAGTCGATCAACCAATGTATTCAAATGGCTGGAATGGATTGGCATGGATGAGCTCGAATTGATCTTTTGCGAAAAAGAGCTCACCGGAAGCAATACGAAACTGCAACCGATCTCTGTCAGAACACTCAAGAAATATATGTTCAAGCTGGTGGAGGTGGTGGGGAAAGGATATCTGTCAAGGTCGCTACTGCTACCACTTTCGCTCTTGTGTTTGATGGCTGATCTGAAAATTCAACACACTTTATTGGTCTTTTTTTCGCCTACTTTGGCAAGGAGCATGCTGTTGATCCTGAAATTCATCTGTTGGCCTTTGCACCTCTCCTTGACGTGACGAATTTTACTGCCGAGAACCATGTGAATTTCATCAAATCGACACTCGAGTGGTACTCCTTGTCTCTCGACCTCTTTTTCTGTTTGATTGGGGACAGCTGCTCAACCAACAAAGCAACAGCGGACCTTCTTGGTGTGCCACTTCTGGGATGCCACAGTCACCGTGTTAATGTGGCTGCTGAGGCATACATATGCAAATTCCTCGAAACTAAATGGGAGTTGATTGGGAAGCTCATGTCAAAGTTGCCAACACTCAAACAGTCAGGTCGATTTCGCTTGACGACATCCCTGCGCCCAGTCAAGCGCAACGTCACCCGCTGGACAGGCGTTCCAGATATGTTCAGCGCTTCGAAAGACTCCATCCAAATCTGGTTGACAATGAAATAATACACCTTGTTCCCACAGCTGAATAGAAAAGGAATATTCGGGATCGCAAGCAAGCATTGGCCGATTTCAAATCTGTTACGATAGCGCTGCAGCGACGAGACACGTCGCTGAAAGAATCGGATGTTTTATTACGATCGATCATTGACTTGTATCCAGAGTTTTCCTTCGACCACTATCTTGGCAATGACGCAGGTATCATCCACAGCAAAAATTTGGAAATGGCCATCGTCAAGATACAAGCAAACAAGGAGAGCACTCTTACAATTCATAAAGAACGTGCTATTGAACAATTGTTGCTACCTGCAGCTCAGGACTCAGAAGAAGCTGTAGATGGTGCTCAATCGTCTTTTGCTGAGCAAACATTCAAGCTACAGCGTTTTGAAGAGAAGAAAGTATGCAGCAAGTACATCAACACGCACTTCTTGCTTCCAGAATCGTGTGAGGTGGAGAGACTTTTCTCCATGGCAAAGCGAGTGTTCCGTCCTCGACGTCGTAGTCTGCAACCCAGAACCTTGCTGCTTTTTTCTGAATAAAAAAGTTGCTGTAGAATTTGGCTGTGGTCATTTTGAATGTGAATGTAAATGGCTCTGAGACAGCTGACGATACAAAGAGAACGAAGAATAATATGAAGAAGATTGGTAAAATCACAGACACTAAATTGCAATATCGCGTAAATTGCAATTTAGTGTAAGATGTGCAGTATATTGTATTTGTGGCATATATTATTGCAATATACTGTATTTTTGGAATTGAATATTGCAATATATTTATTGTTGCATATCAGAACATTAAATACTATAACAATATTATTGTGCGAAGCCTTTCTCCAGAGGTGTAGTGAGACCTTTCGGCAACCGGGAACAAAGCTACAAATGGGCCCCTGCCCTTGTAAAAATCTCCTGCAAAAGGGCTCCACCATGAAATAAATACAAAAACATACACTGGCATTCATATCGAGTCGAGAAAGCGTTATTAACTGTAGTACCGGTACAAGGTCGCTATCAGCTTTAACTTAAATGAATTTTTCTGGCATAGAATGAGGCAAACTGGTTGTTGTACTGAACGGGCAATCGCGAACAGCAAAAGATCCGAGTCGCCAATAAGGCTGGCAGGACATTAACGTACGAAGAAAGCCGCGAGATAGCTCCTAGCCGTCATGGCCAATCCGGGCCCTAAAAATGTCAAAGAGTGTATTATTGGGTAAAGTGTTCTTCTACGTCAACTGCCGCCGAATTAGTACACAATCCCGGTACAGCAGACCCAACATTAGTCTATTACGGTTTGAAAGTCAATATTTTCCAGGGTATCTTTCTCAATGCTTGGCAAGGCCAACTCGCAGAGTCAATCTTACCCCGTTAATGCTCTCAGATTAGGCAGAATTATTTTCAGATTGTGAAAGGAGCGTTCACAACTGACAACTGATACAGCCATGGTGAGAAGAACTTGCAAGACAACTCTCAAAGTAGGAAACACATCTTCTCTATAACTGACAATGAAAGACACGAGTTTCAGTGGAGCCTTTAGTGCCGAGCCGTGACGTGTGGCAAGAAGCATTGTACATTCGCATATTTTGTTGTACAGCCCTGTTCCATAAACGTCTGAAAAATAGAAGCCTCTGCGATCTAAACATTGCTGGCGGAGTTTGGTCTGGTCAAGTGCCTTCAAAAGCTTCTCAACTTCCATCAAGAAACCAAATTACGATATGTGAGCAGGGAAAACCTAGTTGTAATTTTTTGTCGGAGATAGTCAATACTGTCCTTCACGAATCGTGAAATCTTCTCATGTGCCGTGAGACTAACATTTTGAGAGTGTTCTCCGGGCATTTATGTCCGGAGGATTATTCGTTCAACTGCAATTCCCACAATTCACGTCTCCTTTTGGCATCTAGTAGTGATTCTTGGCGCAGGTCTCCGCGAAGTCTTGAAAATCAATCTCAAGAGAATGGAGGTCACGCGAAGCATCTTTGAAGTTCATCCGTGGATCCTGAAGTCTTTTCTGAAGCGGTCAATCTTCCATAAGATGCTGCACTGAAATGGCAACAGAGTAAAAAAAAGTTAAAGTTCAAAGTACAATGAGGAGATTGCCAGCTTCACTTCTTGTTTCAAGTGTTTCACTTGCGTCCTCAGACAGCTGCCCCAAAAGACTTACAATGCTGTTCAGTCCATCATTGACAGCTTTAATATAATTTAATATAATTCATTTTATAGCGCCCCAAGAGAACTTGATCTATATTCAGGCGCTTCACATGTGCCTCGGGACTCGAGCCTAGGATCTCAGCCAGACCTTGGTCCCCGGGCCGAGCACCTTGACCGCTGGACCAAACCAGCACGGCGGCCATGTCAGATGAGTTCACGGGAGCCTGAGAGGCTGCACAAGCTCCGTCGAGTGACGTCACCAAAGTGCAAATTCGCACGCACTACCTGTCACTAATCTCAGATGAGAAAGCAGCGAAAGGCGAGGGATCTCAACAATTCTCCACGTTTTGCACGTTTATCCAGGAAAACCAGAGTGTTTCACTATTTTCGAGACGACTCAGGACTCCCGCAGGACCGGATGGAAGACGAGCGTACGCGGCACAACGTTTGCTATACAGCACGCCACGCTCAGAACCGATTTTTCGACCTCGCGAGGTCTTTTTTTTAAATTTTTATCTATTTACGTCGGGAAATTTCGTAACATTGCCAACCACATCTCACCGTTTAAACCGGAAAAGACCTTTCTTTCACAGTCTACTCTCTTGCACTTCGCCCTGTTGTAGAGTCGCGTTTGACAGTGATTGCTAAGACTTTCTTAAGGTCTTCCTACCTCAAAATTGATCTTGAAAAAAATTAGGTGCTCTCTAGTATTCTCTTTTCTCTAGTATTCTCTTTTCGACATCTGACAGGTGGCCAGACATGACTGCAGCGTTTTTGTTTAATAGCCAGTAAGCCTAGCTCGTGTGGTTTAATAGTGTGTCGGTGCTCGGTCACGGCACGCCTGCTCGCTCGGCGTGACGGACCGGGCTCGCCCTTGGCGCGACGCAGCCCACCAGTGGCAGGCAGGATGGTGCGCGCGGACGGAGGGAAGAAGTTGGAATGCGGACGGACGGGTGAACGGCCTCGTGATTGTTGGTCTGCGAGTGCCAGCCGAATACACGGCGGTGCAAGTCCCCTCGGCGTTTTCGTGACGTCTCTTGTGTGCTGCCGCAGCGTCAAGCTACAGCTTGGTCTAAGCATGTAAGCGTGCTTAACTAGCTCAGCCAGCAATATTCAAGTCCATTGAAACAAGGACTTGCTTGAAATCAAGATTGGTATTCTGAAATAAAATGCTTTAAACAAAATATGCACAATTCATTTTGCTTTTAGCGCGCCTCTTGGGTTTGACGCTAGGGGACATCTGTTCCCCCCCTGTCCACCTCGTGCTACACCTCAGGATACCGGTACCGCTATACTTAGCTGACCGACCGCAGCGACCGTTGCTCCTTCTTAATGTCTCTCACGCATTTCTTATTATAATAGAGAGCGTAAAAATTGTTTGTGCATTCAAAGTTTGGGAAATACTTCGCTGTAGCTGGTCTGCAGTTCTATTAATCACTAGAAATGGCAGTAGCTGAGCATGTTAACTTTGGCGAAGAAAAAGGCCGAAGCGAATACGTTATAATTAATAATATACTAATTATAATAATATTGCAATTAGTATAATTATTAACCTCTAGCTAAGTCCTTTGCGTTCTGCTGCTTGACCATTTACAGTGTCCATTTTTATAGCGTTACAACTTTCTTACAATTGTAACGCCGATGACTCGGCTGAGTAGGCGTAACCTGCCGCTTACCGAGCGGCGTAACCTACCGCCCGATGCCGTTCGTTGCGCGCCTATGCGCAATAAGCAGGCCGCCACGAAACGAGTGCTGTGCCAGCCGGGACAGTGGGGGTTGACAACCCGGCAAATATCGATCACCTCAGCGACCTCTGCGTCCCCATGCTCACTGCTCGAGAACGCAGATGCTCTTCACCCACTTCTTTTGTTCTCACGAAAACCGTCCAGCAAATCTAGAACGGCTGGCGGCGACATCGACCTTGGGCAAGCGTTGCCCTAGTCTCAAATTGCTATAATGGACGTTTTTCCTTTCGCCTTCCTTTCATTTGGCATTACTAATGCGCCGGAGATCTTTCAGCTGCTGATGCGCGACGTCTTGGGTGAGGTCAAAGGTGTAGCCATGTATACGGACGACGTTTCGGTGTATGAATCCACGGCGGCTGAGCATGGATTGGACAGATTGCTTCGCGTCATTTTCGCAAACAAAATTTCAGAGTCAGGCCTTAAGTTGAATAGAGACAAGTGTATATTCCGACAGCCCCACTTTGACGTTCTGTGGGCATGTTATTGATGCCAGCTGTGTCCGATAATCGACGACAAAATTGAAGTAGTTATCCTCAACTTCCCGATCAGACCAACATGGCCCCGAGCTAAAGCGATGCCTGGACAATGCCAGTCAGGATATCGGCTGTCGAGCGCGATAAGACGATGCAGCCGCCCAGCCTGGCTAAGCCCTGCACGAAAGCCTGCTGACAGGGCAGAGCGCAAACGATTAGGTTAACCTTCGACCGAGTAGCTCGTATAAGCAGCGTCTTCGCTGTGGGTGCGAATATAATATCCTGCAGGTTTGCTTTACAATATCGGCATTGCTGCTCAATTGTTCAGCCCGTGTGAGAGAGTATTTCAGAACAAGCCCGTTGGGCCCCGGCTATCGATGCTATGTAGAAGACTCGGACATCGATCGGAGCGTCGATCATTCAAACGCTCAAAATTAGCTGCACGGATTGATAAACTAAACATCCAGGACGAGATGCTGAAAAGGACACGGATGCTCAGTATCGGCAAGGTTAACAAGAATCCAGTAAGTCAATTGAACTCAGCTAGTGTTTAGAACAACCACTAGGTGCTTTTCCAACGGTATAAGTCTCAAGAGCGTTAACGACCTGGGTTCGAGCCCTGCAGCTGTAATTTCTTTAATGGGTGATAGCCTGGAAGGTTCTTTGCCACTGAAAGGCCGTTGAAGGTTAGGATGGTTTTCAAATCCAAGAAAAGCAGCCTGCGTGTGGGTTTTAAAATGCATGTCTCGCTTTAAAATCTACAGAGGCTCCTTGTTGATATACAGAAATTGATCACACTAATCCAACATTCATTTTTCGCTCAAGAAAAGCAGATCTCTTTTTACGAACTTTGCTTACGCTGGAAAGGAAACGGTGCAAAGCAAGACTTTAAAAGGTCAACCATAGCTTTGGTCCACCATACCTAGCTGAACCAATAGCCTCACTATCAGCAGGCTTGTGGCCTCCGGCCTTCTTCATAACGGTGGAAGTCGCTACAGAAATTACTGCACAAAAATCGCTTTCTCCCGTTGCCAACAAGTGCACCTTCTTTCCAGACGGCACAGGCTGCAACTTCTATGCTACCTATTTCTCCTCGACTTTGTCCTGACTGGCCTTTGCTGTCCACTTTCCTTTTTTATTGAATTAGATGAGGCATGTTTGGCTCCCTCAGGTGCACCAAAAGCCATCTGGTCTTTGAGCACTCAATAGAAACTCCAGCCTAACACCTTCTTAGACAAAACATATTCGCAGTCTCGTTCGAAAATGCACACCAGGACACGTCACTTATGATGCAGCCTCTTTAAATGGCATTCGCACGACAGCTGCGGCCATCATTTGAGGACCATGCAGCCAGCCGAAGCATAGCTACGTGCAGCAATCCTAACAATCCATGCTAATCCTATCGACGGCACCGATCTCTCTCTCTCTCTCTCTCTCTCTCTCTCTCTCTCTCTGGTTGAATAGCGAGGAAACGGGCTGGCTGCTGAGGTGGCCGAGTCTTCGACGAGAAAACCAATCACGGAGAAGATTGGTTTTCTCGTCGCTGCTTGCATAGCTTGTCAATTTTTGCCTCTTTCGTCAATGGCAGCCTCATCTTCCTCTCGTGAAGAAGTCCAACCGGCGATCGATGTAATGAGGCGATAAATCTATGCACGCACACAACCAACGAGCGAGCTTTCAGCAAGCTCGTCTGATGATGCTGTCCACGTTTATATCAACGTACGAAAGCGAACAAAGCAGAGTTGCATTTCCAGTTGCACATTTACATTCGTGCGCTGGCTGGCGAGCGAACACGATGCTGGCTCGTCGGCAGTGGAAACGAATGCAAACAATACATTTTATTAGATCGCTTGCAGCATTCGATCAGCTGGAAACCAGCAAGAAGAAGAAAGTAGTTCCCCGGTAAATAGGAGCAACGTGTCGCAACGCTCCACTGAGCAAGTACACTTCTAGCTATGAGAAAAACTTGAAAATCAAACAGCGAGCAGCTTCGCCTCACTAGCGCTGCTGCTGGACTGCTGGTATGCACAAGCTGCCAGAGACATCAGCAGCAGCCTGCTGCTCGGCCTTTGATAGACCGGCCTACTGATCCCAGACCGGTCGAAGCAATCCAGGTGAACTACTAAGGTCACGCTACTTTCAGAGCCCTGTCTGTAAAGTAAGAATTAAAAAATATCGTCATCAAAGATTGGCCGTGCAAAAACTTGCACCATATTAATCCGTTTACAGCATGATTCCGGGGCTTATTTACTGTAGAAAGGTTTGCCCGAGATGAAATTATCGATAAGCGCAAAGCTTCTCTCCGGTTGGTCGTACGGCAGAATGTGTCCACCTCCTCGGACAGCAACCTGAAACCAGTGCTCAACATGTATACCCATAGCTTGTCACTCATGTCACCAGAACACTATAGAGATTACTGCACATGCACAGAGTGAGGCACAGCTGGCCTTGTGCTGTGCTAGTGAGGCCACTATGGAGGAGGTCTGCCTAACAGAGTACGCTGATAGAGATTACTGCACATGCACAGAGTAAGGCACAGCTGGCCTTGTGCTGTGCTAGTGAGGCCACTATGGAGGTCTGCCTAACAGAGTACGCTGAATGTTGGCACCATCGCTTTTGCTGGCATAGAAATGCAGTCTGGCTCAGTATACAATTTTAGCGGTTACTACATTGCAAACCGACTTACTCGCCGGCATATTGTCAGTACGGTAGTCATTTGCTAGGCACTGATTTTATTCCAAGTCGGAACGAGCCGGGAAGAGAGAGAGAGAGAGAGAGAGAGAGAGAGAGAGAGAGAGAGAGACACACACACACACACACACACACACACACACACACACACACACACACACACACACACACACACACACACACACACACACACACACACACACACACACACACACACACACACGCACACGCACACACACACGTTTGACACGTATGCACGCACTTGCGAACAGCAGCAAGTTTTCTCTTGCACAGTGGAGGTGCACACGGCTCCTACACTACTACTACTACCTACTATCAGCAGCAGCCCCACAAGCGCGGGCAATGTGGCTGAGATTACTCCTAGAACATAAGAGAAAACATTGCCAGATTTGTATCAATCGTGGGTCCCCAATCACTGGCAGCATGACTGCAATATGACAGCAATGCTGACAGCGTACGGTGGGGACTAGTATAGATGCCGTGGAGTTGGAAACAGCAAGTTGAACCAATGTGGCCCAAAAGAAACAGCCCCATCAGGCAGCCAGTGTGTAACAAGAATTCGAATCGACAGATTTCACTCGAGCGCAAAAACAGCAGCAGCAGGAGTGCAGCATTACCACAAAGCCACAGAGCTAAAAACAGAGACTGCCTGTACCTGCCACAAGTTAGAAACATTCCTCACGTAGCCTGCCACGTCGACGTCGGTGGGCTTAAGCTTCCAGATGTGCTTTTCAGCGGCTATGTAATCCTGTTGACCGGACCACTGCACGGTTTGCAGGAAAGCTTCGGTTAGGGGCAGCGCGACTATGATGTCTAGCACACCCGAGTACATGAGCACCTGAAAAGGAGGCGACAGACTGACAGCAACTCGGCTGCACTCAGGCAACGTTGGCCGAGCTTCGAACAGAGGGAGGCGTTACCTTGTACTTGTTATCGAGCAATGCGACAACCCAAGGTTTCACGGTGTCCATCACGTCGTTGATCAGATGCAATTCGACCGCCTTGCCATCGCTAAATGGCTGACTGCCGACGTGGATCGCTTTTCGCACACCGTTATCAGCCAAGAAGTTGTTGTAATAACCGAACTCCTGCGGCGCCTGCAGCAAACGGACGTGCTGAGAAAAATGCACTCCAGCGTAAACGAGCACGCCAGTGCATCTGCTGCATCTGATCTAAGCCTGGAACGATTAGCTTTCACACCAAGCGCACGCCGAGCGCTGGGAATGCAACTACAATCACCACCCGACGTATGTCCGCAACAGAGGAGACGAGATGGACAAAGTAAACGAGCTTAGCTCAGCTCAGCGTCGCTCAGCAAGTGCTTCACGGGAAACGATCGTCCACTTGTCTGCGCACTGTACACAACAGGTGGGGGACAGCTGATGGCAGCAGCTTTTTTCGGGACATTCCCATGCCGTATATTCGTATTCCAACAGGCTTACTAACCTGAGGCAGATTTGGCGAGAGCAACCTGCACATGACAACTGAGTCTCCATCACATCCTGAGCAATCACATCCTGAGCAGAAGATTTGCCGTGGCGCGGAGCCAGGATTTTTTCATCTGCACTGGGGGGGGGGGCAAGACCCACCGCCACAGTGAGGGGATGGATTGCAGCAATGCAGCAAATGCCTTGGCTTCAAGCATTCGCTTCCCTTTCTTCCCACATATTCACAGCATCTATTTCTTCCCGTTACAGCAGCATCTATTTCGAGGAGATTTCAACGCCGGCAAAAATGAATGTCAGCCCCATATAACGACCACAACCTCCTCGAAGTCAACGGGACCGAGTTTATGCGACCACGCAGCACATCAGATCCAGATCCTTCAAAGCTATCCTTGAGACTTAGCGTAGCTCATCGCGCCACTGCACAAGGCGAAGGGAATTAGCACGGGGTGCTGTTCATCCTGCTCTACCGAGAGTCGAATTCCCGCCTCCTTCCGGCTGGACGTGTGGCAAAGTTGCACAAACCTCTGCCAGGAGGTAGTTGTAGTAGAAGTTCAGCCCGGTGTGATTAAAGAACCACGATGGATAGGGTATGGTGTCGCCATTGAGCAGAGTGTCGAATACCTGCAAGCACGCAAACAGCACGAGCATGGTTCACTCCAACCAGCACGATCGGCCGGCGTGTGCAGGTCCAGGCCCATCACGTCGTCGGCGGCAGCCGCGACTTTCGGCATTGTCGGGCCGCATGCGCGAAGCCTCCGAGGGGCAGCACCTCACCTCGAACGCCTGGGAGAAGAGCTTGGCTTGAATGTATGCGACGGCCAAGTTCGCGTATTTGGCAAAGTAGTCTCTTTCGTTTTCGCTTAGGAGCCCGATGTTGAACATGAACGGCGCATATGCCGGGAACATCTGCAGCACACACGACCGCCACCAGGATGAATGGCGGTAGAGGCGGCTCGACGCCCCCGCGGCAGCCCAGCCGCATCGTCGCTCTGTGTCAACATCCGAGCTTGACAGAGCACGACACTGCATAGCAGCTGCGTGCATGACGCGGAGCGCCACCGAGCGAGCAGAAACTGCCCGTGGCCCGCACGCTCCCGCTCGTCCAAGGGCGGGCAGAGTGGCTGGCGGAAAGAGATGCAGGCACCGAAACTTCTGCTTATGAAAAGCGCATACCGTTTCGGGATCGCACAGGCCGTCACCGATGGCCAATCCCTTTAGATTGATCTTCAGCTGGGCAGTGGGATTCTGTACGTGGATCTGATAGCTTATTGCCGGCACGTACTTCCCGGCGTACGACTAAAATCAGCATCGAACCCGTATGGTAGGGAAGCTGCAGCCTAACGAGCAATAGTGTACAGTAAAGGCGATGCACACACCAAGAAAGCAGAATTGACTTCATTTTTTGCAAGATGCCAACGGCTGAGAACAGGAGAAACTACACGAGGCAGGAAATGTGCCGAAAAACTATTGGCCATTACCTCACCGGTGACATAGAAATCAGCCGACTGGTATTCATAGAAAACAGCGAAGAACTGCGTCAGAGCGCTATAATAAAAAAAAAAAAAAGAAAGACGTGCAAGCACAGGCTCCACGATGACACCGCTCAAATCTAAATCGAAAACTCAGAGGCAAATGTCTTAATCTGTCCGATGAAACATTTGCACTCTAACAAAGTAATATTCAATAGTCATCAGGCAAATTATGGAATCAATATAGCGACTGCTCATGCTAGCCATATAATCTTGATATGGATAGGATGCAAATTCTTAAAAAAAAGTCTTTTCCACAGTAAACTTTAAAAAAATATTGGTGACAACTTGTTATAAAGTTTTAAGAGTTCAAAATCCATCTATCGATAGCATTGCATCAGTAACAAAAGATGCCTTGAAAACAGGCTTGAAAACGAGCAGTAAATGTTAAGGAGTTAGGAGTTAAGATTCAAGTTTCTACCAAGTGACATATTTTAGCGAGATCACGAACGGTAAGCAATCGCTTTCACAGCCACCGTGTCACGCCCACAGCCAACGTGCTACAAGTCACATATTTTATCGAGATCACGACAGGCAAGCAATCGCTTTCACAGTACCACCACAGCCCACGTGCCACACCCACGACCGAACAATTTCTAATGAGGTCCTCCTGCTCGCTATTTAACGAACTAGGCCTTAGTTTCCTGGAAAAAAGAATGGGCATCATCCATTTTGGGTAACAAAATGGCACAAGCAATGACTCAGTTTACCAAGCGGACACCTAGCAGCTGCCTAAATGCAGTTAAAAACGTCTTCCTAACCCGCGAAGCTTAGTAACCCACACAATGCTTCATTCACGTCGGCCGGTCCCAATGCTGACTGTGTCTGCTCTTCCAGAGACTATGCTTGCTTCGAACACGGTTCCCAATAAACATAATGGTGTCGTGGGAGTCGTCACATCTTTCCACGAAAGTCACGCTTCTCCGCTGCTTGCCTAGCCATAAGAGGAGACACGAGCTGTACATTTGAACAGCTTCCTTGGCCATGCCACTTGGTCTTGTGTGTGTGTGTGTGTGTGTGTGTGTGTGTGTGTGTGTGTGTGTGTGTGTGTGTGTGTGTGTGTGTGTGTGTGTGTGTGTGTGTGTGTGTGTGTGTGTGTGTGTGTGGCACACACACGCACGCATGCACGCACACACACAAGACCAAGGTAGGCAAGGTATCTTGGCTGCAACTAACGTCTGCAACTAAGCCATTTAAGCTCTAAAATTACTAAACTTGAGTAATCGACCTCAGGTACAAACTACAGTTTATATAAAGTTGCTTCATTTTTGCTGCAGCTTGCTTTTGCCAGCAATCCAATAAATGGGTCATCGCTCATCACAGACTGCTTACTCGGCTAACTAGAACATTGTATTACCCAGTCAGATAACCAGCAGGGGAGCAATGGTCACGCACACTATTATTGCAAAATTTGCTGGGTCTATGTGAATTGTCCCATGTGACGTTATGTGTGCTGACTATGGTGGCATGTTATCACTAACCAATAGACATGCTTCCTCTGCAGAATATGTAAAGTGCCTAGAAAGATATGGAGCTCTCCTAAGATGCTAAACAAAGTTCTAATTCTTCTTCTTAATATTTTTATCATATAAATCTATATCTACTAGCCCGGTTGGACAGGTACACGGACAGACATTTGCAGCAAATGCGTGCGCACAATCAACAAATAGGGTGAACAACTTGCGTTGACAGAATCCAGGTAGACGCGCGTGTCAACAAGCAAAAGCACACAAGTTAGGATTACCTATATAAATCCCTAGCAACGTCCTGCTCGTTCTGTGCATAGCCAGCATCTGCACCGGTGAAACTGAACCCAGTTCCCACCTACGACAAACGAAAGAGACAGCGAGTGAGCACGAAGCAAACTGCAAGAGCCAAAGCCAAAGCGCTTAAGTAAATTTCACTTTTTTTTTTAAATTTCTCGTTTGAAAGCTCACCGGATTGTCAATGTAAACCACGGAGTACTTTGTATTCCAGCTGTACAATCGTGGATTTACTGCAACAGATGAGGCCAGGCTTAGGCCTAGGACAAGCCAGCCAAAATCACCCACGACCAGCGACAACACCAGAGCAGACAGCGCAGAAAATGCAGCTCGCTTTGCCTGCCCCCTTCCACTTGCACAGCTGCGCTTGTCTTCTGTGCAAATGCACCCCGATGCGAGTCTGCAGCACTAGCCGGTACAGTATGACAAAGAAACGAAAGACTCTCGTCTCGAGCTGCGCAAGCTTGGCCCTCGTGGAGGACGGAAGCGAAATGCAACAGCAGCGGGCCAGCGCACGTAAAATAGGTCTTACAGCACGGATGCAAACGCATTCGGCACGAACGGGCACGACAACAAAGAGCATCCAATGGATGCACGCGCAATCGTGTCGCAATCGCACCGGGAGCTACACTTTGAAGGGCGAAAGGCCGAAGGCCGTGCAGCCGAAGCAGCATCAGCAGCGTCGTAGCTTGCACGCTGCATTCTACAGCCCTCAGCCGACGGCAATGCTATCTGTCAGGTGCCTGCACTCGTAAAAATAACAATAATGACAATAATAATAATACATTTGATAAAGTGCCCCCAGAGAGCTCAATCTCAACAACAAGAAATGTCGATAAACTTATTCCCTTATTCAGAAAAACCACGGGAGCTTTCGGACGGCGAACTTTCTCAACGTTTTCACTCAGCGCAAGTGTGGCAGTGCCAGTGGCACACTCTCGTGGGCCGTGATAGCCCAGGAGGTACGGTGCTCTCTCTCTCTTCACGACCGAGGTCGAGGGTTCGAATCCTGCAGTTAAGCGATCCTATATTGCCAATTGCAAGCAGCGGTGATAGCCGATAAGGCTCTTCTGCGGCTAAACAAATGAGGCTGTTAAATCAGCCAAGATTTTCTTGTTTCTTAAATAGACCCGTAACCACGTGTGAAAGGCATACCAGAAATACTGTCTACTCTAGTGCAGTGATAAAGTCCTGACATAAATAATAATAATAATAATAATAATACATCTATCTGCATTGTACCCAAAGAAGACTAAATCAATTTCTACACACTTCACACAGGCTGGAAAAGAAGCCTGCAGCGAAATTGGTCGAATTGGCAGCACAGCTTCAGCATTCACGAGCACACGATGATGTTTATGAATGACTGCTGAGACTGTCGAGAGTAGGGAATATCGGGTCAAAGTGGCCAAATCGAGGTGTGTGCATGATGTGCAAGCTCTATATACCACCGTGTCTCGGCCAAGACCTGAGAGTAGCAGGCGGTGCTGCTAGTTACATGCCGGCAGTCGGCTTCAACCTGCTCTTTCCAAGGATAATCACGGGACAATTGGAGAAGCCATCGAACACAAAGAGGCCTAAGCATAAGGAGTCAGGCCAACTCGTTGCTCGTACCTTCAAGGCACTACTTTCAAAGTTTGGCTCAGCAATACCTATCAGAGGTGTTTCGACAGTGTCAGCCTCCTTACACCACAAGATCCTTGCCTACCATGATGCTTTAAGCCAACCATCTGTCTGCTGATCCAAGACTATGCAACTTGCTGTACCAATGCTTATGCAGCGACAGCCACTCTGCCTCTTGAGGCCAATCGCAGCAGCTCTCCCCTCACCAAGATCGTTTGCTGCTACTTCTGCCACAGCATGCACGTATGGGCACCGATAAGTCACTCAGGCATTGAGTCTCTAGGAAATGCCTACATGCACAGCCACTTTGCCCTGGCTCTGGTTTGGCCCAGGGGTCAAGGTGTTAGCCTTTGACGACCGAGGTCGTGGGTTGGAGCCCTGTGGCATATGTGAAGCACCGTGATAGAGATAAAGTAGTATAGAAATTCATTCTATATGATTGCGTGCATCTGTGGTCTTTGTGGTTATCAGGCGTGGTGCAAGTGGCTGTGGCCTCTTCATGCACATCCGGAAGCCACTCTTGGGGAAGGAGAGGTGCACACAGGGGCTATGCGGGCGAGAGGAAGCATCTTTGCTGTGCTCAACGTGGACCTGAGAGGTCGCCGTCTGGGCTCAGTTCATATTCTACAATTCGTATTCTATCATACTATTCTACAGTCACATATTCGAACTTTCCTATGACCACGACTTGCTGCTGGGTCGGTGAGGTCCTCACACCTTACGACCACGGTAGCAGGTTTGAATCCTGCAGCAGGCAATACTTTATTGCCAACAGTAAGTGGCATGATGGTGGCCAAGGCTATTCTACCACTTAATAAATGAGGCTGATAAATCAGCAACTATACATTTTTTACGTTACAACTGCCATTGGTGGTAGCAGCAACAGCAGACCTGCTTGCACATCGAACACTTTGAGGTCAATGCAGTTAAATGTGTGATGGCTTCAATACGAATTAGCAGAGCTACTACATCGTCACTAGCACACAGGGGACCGTGAATCAATCTAGATGCCATGAGAGCAGTGCTGCCAAACATCCATCCACTGTGCACAACTGATTTGCAAATTATGACCAGCTATTGCTGCTTTTAAAAAGTACAAGTGAAATGCATGCATATAGCTATTCCTTCTTATAACAGATACGTGTCTCATTAGCAGCTGCAGTGATTCATCTAGTGTACAAATGACACATAAAGCACGACAGCCAGAACCACCCCATTGACGATGGCTTCATTTTTACTCACGATTGTTATTTGCATCCACAAAAAATGGTCCGTTCTCAATAAAGAGACCAAACATGGATGTTCCACCTGGTCCACCTTGTAGCCACAGTAGCACCGGTGCACTGGTGTCTCCCGACTAAACAAGATATGAAGGATGCATTACTGAACTCGCTAATCGTCACTCATTGGAAACAATAGACAAAACAGTATACAACACTATGCTGGCCACGTGGCCATCGAGGCACTGGACATAGAAGCTCGATCGTCTGAGACATGAGCCCTGTACATCAGATGGCAAGATGGCTAAACGTTGCTGATCGAAGATCGATGCACATACCTGTGCTGGGAAAAACCAAAAGAACATGTTGCTATTGTGCGTTGAGTTAACGGTGAAATATCCCGAATAGCTGATTAAGTTGGTGCCCGAAAGTGGGCCCACGAGGCTCAGATTACGTGCTACAACGATTGACAGAAGGTTAGAGACATACACGAGGGAAAATAGTCTCCAGCGAAACAGCTACAAAAGCACTACTGCATATGATCATCGTAGGGTAGCAACTGCACACTGTTCTAGAAAAAGATAACCCGGAGGGTCACCAATCAGATACGTATTTTTAACGCACAGAATGGATCTTCGATTATTGCAACCGAAATGGCTTCCACTGTCACTCCAGCAACACTCAGGACATGATGACAGTGGCAAGTCTTGAGTTTCTACGCTCATTCCAAGAAGCTCGGTGGAGCAATCATTCTTGTCCATGGGAACATTTAAACATTTAACATTTAAATTAAACATGTAATTACAATTACTGATGCCGGCCACCTGTCTTTGGCAAGGCCCCTACTGATGATAACGGATGCGCTCTGCTTAACAAGATGTGTAACCAATAAGATGAGTAACCAAATTAGTATTGCGTACGTTGCTGTGCCCGTGTCAACAATATCTCTGCGAGTGTTTAGGAGCCAGTCAATGATCGCGAGTCGGCTTTTTAGCCTATAAAGCACAGCGTCAAAAAGTCCTGGGTTCGCTGAAGAAAACACGTATAAAAGCTCCAAGCTTGCTACTACTGTAGTGATACGACGTGTGCCAGCATAGCATGTACGCCCATTATGGACACTTTAGGGTCTGGAGGTTAGCGCGCATTTAGAGAACTCAGGTATATCTATCAGAGTCGAAGAACTCGCACAGCACCTGACTGGTAGGCGAGCCCCATAAACAATTTCCAATAATGCTTCTTTTACGGAAACCTGACTCGTGACGCATGACGCATGAGAATAACAAAAAGGATAATACCGGATTTATTCTTGCGAAAGTGGCAGACGACGGCTTACCTTTCTCAATTTGCCCAGACAGGATAAACGGTGTCAAGAAGAGGGCCTCTCCTGGGTCGACTTTATCATTGGATCTTTGCGGAATAGGCTTACTAAACAGTGTGCTGAGGGGGCCACGTCGGATGTGCTTCGACAGCGAACAGTGCACAAATAATAAGCACACAACGACTACGTGAGCTGGTCGAAGTAAGTTGGCCATGGCTCCTGTAACGTAGGAACAGTTACTGTGAGTCGCTCGGCGGAGCGAAATCCTGCGATCTTCTCGCAAAAAAAGCTCGCGGGGTCATCAGGCTCACCCAGCAAGAGTTCGGCAGCGGCTCTCGACTCACAGCCGCGGCGGCTTGCACAGCCGCTAGAAAGGACCTAACCACCGGCAGAAGTCAGCCCGGAGTGGGAGGCCTAAGTCAGGTGAAGATCACGCGTCGGTCATGGGACTCGCGCCGTCCCAGCCACTTCCGCCACGCCCCACGGTTATCCGCTACCGCCAGGAGAGGCCCAAGGCCGCTTTTTGAAAACGCCGACAATGGCCGTGTGACCGTCGCTCGAGCCCGCGGGGTCGGCGACAGCTCAAGTCACTATAAAATGATCGAGAATAGCACTGCCAGCAAGTCCCACATAATATATAACTCCGACGGTTAGCAAAAAGTTGACATGCTAAATCAGTCAGTTTAGGAGGGGCCAGAGATTGTTATCTTAAAGCCGAACTGGTCGCTTGCTCTGCCAAGATTCGGGATAGATAAGAAAAGTTTCTGCTTAACTTTAGAGAGCTAAAGAGCAGTGCTTTATCAAACTTAAGCGAGGTGCTGAGCAGTGCGCTGCTGAACTTGAGAGCGAATTATGGAGCGTTGCTTAAGCTACAGGGATAGATAATACCCATGCAAATTATCTGCGGAATTATCTCCAGGGATAATATGCATGCAGCTGCTAAATTACGGCCTTGGTTAAATGATGGCGGTAATTTTATGAACCCGCTGTAGCGGCTTCTGACCAAATTTTCCACCGCGAAAACAACGTGGGCGGCTAACGAGTCCGTATGTGCTTTACCAATGCACGCACGTATGTATGCAGACAGTGGCGCAGCATGACAGCAACCGAGAGCGTCTCCTATCAAAATAACCAGTCAATATCCTTAAGCGTCGAGCTTTAAATTTGATGGCCAAAGAAGGCCATATCCACAAAGCAGCTTCCTTAGCTTACAGCTCACCAAGTCGAACTCCGAAGTGCAACTGATTTAATTTCACTCCGGATAGCTTTGTATGTGGTTAAACAATTGAATATGACATATCTAGCTCCATTAATATATTTTAGAAACTGATAATGACTCGCAGCACTTCGAAATAATGTATAGGAAATTTTAGTTTATCTTTGATCCTGGTTAGCAGGTGTTGTTTTGACATTTCTTGTACTTCAAAAGTTTTGAAAATAGCTATTATTACCCAAGACCTAGCTTTTTTGACGAGGGCAGAAATACACGTGAACTTCATTTATTTTTCAGATCACTGAAGTTATAGCTATGATCAAAAGTCTGGTACTAAATCAAAAAAAGATTTTTGTCTAAAATGCAGTTTTCGTACGTAGTCGCTCTAGTGTAAATCGTACTGAAATCTAAACCAATCTAACTTTCATCAACACGAAAAATGGTGCGGTATTTGATTTGCTTGCCTTTATTGCCGATCACTTGACGAAATTTGCGAGTCGCGGAGTTGATAAGATTTTCCATGCTGTACTGCATCACAATGATCAACATCTTCCTTATTAACTCTCTCCTATTCGAATAAGTAGAACAAATACAGGAGCCTTGAGCCCACCGGTTCAGCTTTGTCCAGTAGCCTAAGTGCATGCAGATCTGCCTTTTCCCGAGATGGCCGGAAGATGCTGCAAGCGTCCGGCAAACGCATTTGGCCTGCGGCCACATTGTATCCAGACGACGAGAAAGCTCCACCCCTTCGTGAAGCGTCTCTTCAGTCAACCCGGCTCTTCCTCTTCCGGCATCTCCTTCCTCTCCGCAAAGCACCGCAAAGAGAATTGCGATGCGCTGCATTCAAGACGGTCTGCTGAGTTCGGCCGCAAAGTCATCAGAGACTTGGGGTAACATGTTCCAGGCGGGTCTCTAAGACGGTTTTAAAAAGTTCCCCTGCGATCGCTGCCTTTGGGACAGCTAGGATAGCCATACGAGCTAGCACAGGTGGATGCTGGCCGAGTTCTCCGTGAGGAGCAATCGTGTCTAATGGGTGCTACTGCGAACAGCGGGAGATGCCGATGCCACTAAAATGCAAATAAAGTTATGTCTTGCGAATCAACTTTTCGCAACTCCGAGTAAAGAGTTCGGCAGCCTACTCGCAGGAGCCTTGTGGAGGGGAGGGGCTCGATCCAGTCGTACGTTTCTTCCGTTCTTTCTGGCTATGTCTTAGTGCCGTAGCTCGCCAATCAGCCGCGCACGCATCACAGTTGTCGCCTGCGTCACTACGCTCCGAGTCGCGAGAGGAAGCGGCGATAGAAAGGCAACGCTGCCCGGTCGCTGTCCTTTAGTCGTGTCATGGTAGTGGTTCTCTTCCTCCTAAGGGGGAGATGGGTGTACTGTGGCCAGATAGTACCGACGAGAACCGATGTAGATCGAGTTGACTTATGGCTCTCAACAGGGTCATTCAATAATGCACCAGTCAAGCTGCATGCACTCGCACTCGTTCTAGATTTAATAATGCGGTGCTCGCATTCCTGAGTGCGTAGCTTGAGTCCGCTGCGGAGCATTCGAACAGCGTTTTATACCAACCCGAGGCGCGGCGTTGAGAGTGACAACTACAGAGCGATTGAAAGGAAAGGAAAATACTGCTGACCAAATTGAAAAATCGAGACCCAATGGTTAGATGCATTGTGTTGGACGAGGGACAACCAAATGAAAGATTGCATTTGGGAACTGATTAGTCACCGTAATTTACACTTTACTCGCAAAACTCTCTAAAAAAAAGTATCACGTCTAAATCTTTCCTTGTCAGCTTGTTACGAGGTCAGTACAAATATATGCTAACTTGTATTGTGTGCTGTTTTTTAATTAATTGGGAATCCATATATTTGAATGAGCCCATTTTCTAATTTTTTACTGGTATACTTCAAGTTTATCACTGTCATGGTCACTAAAAAGAAGTTTCCGGGATAAAATGACCATTCTCCACAATTTGTAGGCAAAAGCAATTGCGAAAAAGCTCTTAATACCCACTAACAAAAATTGGGTTGGACAGATGTTATGCGAGTAAGTTAGCCTGGACTTGTTATTATTAAGTTATTGCTGTTCTACAGATACATGATATTTGGAGCAAAGGTTAGCTGCAGTGATATCGCAGATAAAATCTACTGATAACCTGCTGTCTAGCACGAGTAATGCTGAGAATAAGAAGCAGTAACTGAAGTGTGCTCATTAGGAACTAACCTTGTGTGGTTAATCTATTAGATGTATCACCGCCTGTAACTCCACTAAGCCACAAAGACTAAGTGGGTGTTATGCAGGAGATTTTTCCATTCTATATATCGCACTCGAAGCCTAAGCGGCTTTCGGCACGCATTCGGTAGCCAGCAGAATTTATTTCATGCAACAAAGAAAGAGAAATTGAAAGCCATAGCTGTGTCAGCAGGGCAGTTGAGCAGCATAGAAGTAGCAGCTCCGAACGGCTGGAATGAACGTACCGCAGTCGGTGGCAGGCGAGTCAATGTCATTTGGTAATAATCGTGAGTGTGAGTTCCACAGTCTATAATCTGCACAGCAAAAGCTTCTGTCGTCAGCGGTCTTTAAGTGGAGGAATGCAAAAGCTAATTTATTTTCAATGGAGGATCTGAGAGCACAAGGACAGCAAAGAAGATAGGTGATTATCGTAGTGAAGATGCAAGCCGCGGTTGACTTTCCACGTGGAGAAATCGGGAAAGCAGCAGATAACCTGTAAGTCTTGTGACTGTTTGGTTTCTTGTAAGTGTCTGGTAATTTAGCCATGACAGCAGCATGCGACTACAGCATCGATCGCTGTGCTGTGCCGCCCTGCAGCTTTTGCGACTGTTGCAGCCTGTTGCAACTTGCTTTGAGACAGCTACTGTACATATTGCTGATAAATCAACTGCTGGCTGCTCTTACGTGGTGCAATGAATCGTGCCTCAATCCACCGCAATCTTCTCGAATTAAATAAAAAAGAATGGAAATCGGCTGCTCAAACTCCCCAATTTCGGATGAACACTGTCATTCAAATGTATCAAATGTTTTGTTTTACTGCAATGAAAGCATCATGCACGTAGGTTGCAAAGTTGTGGGCACTACCTAATTCAGCACAATCTACTTTAATCCATCGCAATTTAATCCACCACAAATCGATGCACGGAGCTTAATAATTCGATGGCATATTACATTGATATGCTATCGCTTAAGTGCACACAAAAACTTCTCACCACCATTGAGCACATCTATTTTGTGCAACGCACTGCAGTAAACTGAAATGACCTGGGCACCACATGTCTGCAATCGATCCGTCGCAAAACCACCAGAAGTCGCACCAGGAAAGCTCTAGTTTTGACTTTATTTCGGTAGATTATGTTGACAGAGTACTCACAAAATCTGACAACGTGGGGCACGGTCATTCTCAAACAATACACTGCCATCTACTGCAATGGCCCAGGCCACAACTTCAATCCAAGACAATTCGCCGAGATATGCTCAAAGATTAGACTCGTGATATCCCTTTAATTTAGACTGCATCTGACACCTACAATGTACCTAAACAAATTTTAAGACAGTTCACACGTGCGAGTTCTCAGGCAAGGCACCGCAATCGATTGCTATGCCTTAGACCAATACCACAATTTCCTTCAATCCACGCCAAGTGGACGAGAAATTGAATGAGGGGAGCTTGAATTTGGATTCTTTTTTACAGTTAAATTATATTTAAAGTAACACACAATTTCGCCATTTGGTGCATTCTAATTTTTCAGGAAATGCAGTGCAATGTCTCTGGCTTATAATTCTATTCACCACAAATCGTCCTGACACCGGATAAAAAATGAAAAGCGCCAATTTTGATTGCGTACCACGCTGCACTCCGTTTACAATGCACCCACACCATTTCACGGCATTGTACTCTCGTGTTCGCATGGTAGTTTATTGCAATAGGCCGGGCAGCTATCAAATATGCTGCATACCACCTAAAATCTACGGCTATCTACAGAAATCAGGTTTGCGACGCTGCTCTCACAATTGCACATTACACTATACCATGTTCACAGCACATTCATTCAATTTCACGCTATTATACACGCACGTTCTCAACCAATGCTCTTGCAGTGGCCGCTGTTAAGCAACTACCTCAACATGCTGTGAATCCAAATAATTCTTCGGCCATGGTCCACTTGAAGCTTGTTAGAATATTATGGCACTGTAATAGGATTCGAGAATATCCACCATTTTGTTTTTAGTTTCTGGGCACGCGCATTCTCACGAAAATGGGCCCTTTGCAAAGAGCCCGGGCCTTTACACCAATCGGCTCTAATGCACCATAAATTACCGCGATTCCAACAGAAGTTGCGAAGAGTGGCAATTTGATTGGATATTGAAATGCATTGTATTTTCAGCATACCACGAACACTTCGAGTAAGACATTTGTACTTAGTAAGAGCACTTGTAAAGCACTTTAAGTGAACTAATTCCATTTATCGGAGCTTCTCTGGATGGAAGCTTTCAATTGATAATGATACTATTCAGTGCCTGCAGGCACAGGCACAGTAAGGACAAAGCAAGTGTGCCAACTCCCTAGGATACCGGCATTCCTGGACATATGCATTTGGATCACAGCAAACTTCATCAAATTGAGTGACAATAAAGCCAGTAAACTCACAACGGGCTAACATAGCCGTTTATCAGAAATTAGAAAACGTATGCTCGAAAATCGGCTCGGCCAATCACATCTTCAGAAGCATCTGAACGAAATCAGGATGTCATGTTCAAAAGACCTTACATTAGTTTACCACACCAGCTCCACACACAAGTCTGCTTGCTTTCAGCTATATAACATTACGAAACTTCGGGCCTGCTTAGGCCAGGATACCACGTCCAAACGAGTCCATGCATTTGCGACACACTGCCTTGACTTCTGTAAGTCACTACTCGCTTGACTTCTGGCGAGTACAACAAGGTAGTTGGTGCAAAATTCATTCCAAAACTAGGATATTCTGCCTAACTCGAAACAGTCAGGTGGTGAGGTGACGTCAGTGAGTTCCAGGTCTTGGAAGCACGCAAACTGAATGCACTTCCGATGACCGGCCGAAGCTAAGGTGCCTTTGCAGCATAGGGTGACCAGTCGAAGCCAGCTGCCGCCATGCTTTACCAGCCCTTTAGTGACCGAGTAGAGCCGGCCCCTTCAGGATTATTCGCGGTCAATCCAGCGTGTCAGCCAGGCATCACCTGGAGCCTGCAGCACTCGCACGGAAGGCCAGTAGCCAGAGGTCAAAGTGGGAGTGGCACTGCTAGCGTTAGCCTACGTAGACATGCGTAGGTAGGTTAGCATGCACAGACAGCCATTCGTCGGGCTGATGAGCAGTCAATCTGAGTTGCAAAGCGATAACAGCTCAACCTGTGCTACTAGTTGTGGGAATAATCGCTGGCAAGCCGTTTTACGATACAAGTGTGAGAGAGGTCCGAAGATTTGATTGAATATTTGATATATTATATATTTGATTGAATATTGAGTATTTGATGGGTGGCATGCATACATGTACTAACTAGTAGGGATGGCTGCTCTGGAGCAGAGGAATCAAGTGGGAGGAGAGGAGCACATCACAGCACAGGCTGGCGAACTGGCAGAAAGTGACGACTTCGGCGACGATTCGGTCACATGATCCATGTGTCCACTCATCGTCAATTCTGCAAAGTCAGCAGAAGCTGTGGTGTCATGTGCTCACGGCAGCTTGCTCATTGGCCGGGCAGAGCAGCATTCGAGTCCGGTTGGATGGCGGAGAAACCTGCCGGCGGCGTCATGCCCACACAAGTAGCAGAGGACTGAAAAATAATTGCCTTTAATTCTTATTGAGAAAATATTGTATGATTGTTCAAAGAATTTTCTTGAAAACGGCAGGCAAGATTTCAGCATTCTTACACCCTTCAACGCCAAAGAAAACAAGGCCGACATATCCCAGGGCACTGCCGACTTAAAACCAGAAGTAGCCTGATGGAGCGAAACTCTCATGGAATTGAAACAGAAAATACTAATTACTCGCAGAGACCACCGGAAAAAAGCCGCAGCCACACGCGAAAAAATGGTTAAAAACGCTGGCCTGGCTGTCGTCGGCTGTGTTAACTGTGCACCAGCTGATAAAACCGGAACGGGCCCGGGCAGATTTCGATCGCGAGGTCTTGAACTGCACTCATACATGCACCAGCACTCGCGCGCGTGCACACACACACACACACACACACACACACACACACACACACACACACACACACACACACACACACACACACACGTGTGCTCTAAGGCGACGTCGACGTCGGATTGGCTTGTCGGCCAAGCTCAGAATGAGAAGGGGCCGCAAAAGACGCCACCGTGAGATATCCGCACCGACGTGGGAGCTAACGCCAGCAACGGCAGCAGGCCGAAGATGAGTGGCCTTCAAGCGGGTGCGGCTGCTGTGAGCAGCTTCTTCAGTCGTCCCTGGACGCGCCCGACGATCGTCTCTCCGTATTGCAGTAAGTAGTCGTCGTACACGCCCTTGTGCTCGCGCACGTCCGCCACCGTGTCCTTGTCGCCCCAATCTCGGTAGTGCTGAACGAGCGCCATCTCCTTGGGCACTTGCCACTCCTTGCCCGACGCCATGAAGGCAGTGTGGACGATCAGCTGGTGGACGTCGCGCGTGCGCACGATGTACTTGGAGCGCTCGCCGTGGCGCCAGATCAGGCGCTCGCGCCACACCTTCTGCAGCGTGCACAGCTTTGGCAGTCCGCGGGCGGCTAACGAGCGGTTGCCACCGTCCGCGTACGGCCCATCGTCGGGCCACTCCAGTTTGTAGAACGTGTTGCGAACGTTCAGGTAGCTGACAGAGCCGCCGGCTTGGTGCACCAGGTCGCTCCACGAACCGGCGCCGGCGTCGATGCGCGGAACGATGAATTCGTCGAGGTCGAGCATGGCGAAGAACCTCACCTAAAAAGGGCGAGTGCCGGAAGCCGGTGGTGGCTGGCTGCATGCGTGCACGACAGCGTCGACAGACGAGGCAGGCAGTGAATTCCACCCGCGCCCGAATCGTGACACTTGCGATGACGACAGCGAGGCAGCGCAAATGGGCGATCGGTGCTCACACTCATCCTTTCCGTAGGATTCCAAAGGATTCGAGCGAGACACACACCGGGCCGAGCCGATGCAGGCACTAAAACTAGCTGTAGCTGCTGCAGAACCTATCGAAACTGAAGGGGGGGGGGGGCTGGCTGGCTGGCTGGTGCGGCTACCAGTTTGAATCCGATATCCTGATGACGATGAATGGCCGATTGAGCAGCAAATTCCATTCAAAAAACTTCTCGGTGTTTGCATTGAAGCCAGTTGAGTCGGGCTCCAAACTATAGAGAGAGCCAGCCACTGCTAACCAACTGCAGCTACTGCTCAGTCACTTCAAGCACTGTGAGGATAGGTCGGCAGCCTATGACGCTGCAAAAGCTGCGAAGTTCGTATGCACATAGGATGGGATGTGTTCGATCGGCTGTCGGCTTTCAAGCCATGGTCTCTTGTCTGACACGTGTCTGCCCCAACCCATACATGAGACATCTGATTGGTCATACACCGAAGCCATAGAAAAATACCGAATCCCAATAACCAGGAGAGCACACATGCCAAAACAGGTAGGAAAAAAGAACTTAAGAAAAATGCTAAGCAAATGAAGAAAAAACGAAAATACCTAAAATGTAAACATCTCATTTAGCACTCGAGTGACCACTCTCTTAGTCGTCAATGCACTTCTTTTCTGCATTCAATAGCCTATTTTATGGCCCCTTTGTCATCTCTAGGCACAAACCTGCAAATAAATCGATGATCATAGTTATGGCTGGATTCAAATAATATTCAAAGAACATCATGGGCTACCAAAAGTACACGTGACTCAGCATCAACCACAAATCGAGCCTCAAAGCAATCGTGTGGTTGCATCGACAGCGTCAAGATTGGACAGGTATACATACAATGGCAAAAAAACAGCCACAGAGGCGCCGGACAGGACGAAGGCACGCGAACGAAGCAGATATCTACTGGTGCACACATGACAAGACAAGTTGAAATCATCCCCACAATCTACTTTAGCATGCTCGCAAAAAAGGAGCAAACCTCGTGAATTATATGCATTCACCACGCAGTCTGTGCACCTGTTCTTTGACAAGAAGGCAGAGCTCTTCGGTAGGTGCTTTGCCAGTGGTGACAGGAAACAATAAACATCATTGTTACTCAGACCAATCCCAGCACGGGCTTGATTATCTATCTACTTTACGTGGAAGATAAGCCGAGTTGGCATATGCAGCGTGGGTAGCATATGTACGGGCGATCTTGCCGTCCTATTCCTAACAATAACAGTACATTTTTAGTGCCCTCAGAGAGCTCGGTCTCTCTTTCTAGGCACTTCACATTCGCCAAGTGACCTTTTGCTAGACGACGACCATTTCAGCTTCAAAGTAAAGTCAATTTTCAGCTACGCAGCATTGCAAAAAATCGGGGCATGCTTGGATAATGTTACGGCAGTCAAGCTAGTCCATGCACTTGTGGCTTCCCATCTGGACTCCACTGGCAGGTCGCCCTGCATGCACAATGAGATGCTTACAGATTGTCCAGAACTCGGCAGCTAGGCAAGTCGATCGTGAAAGTCGCCTCACAACAGCGATTCTCTCCCACACGCGCTGATTCCCCACGAAGAGGCTTCGAGTGACACTGCCACTTGCTGCTGCTCTCCCTGCTGGGTCCTTTCATTCCGTTGCTCTTGCTTACCCATCTGAAATATATACTACCGGGCCTCTGCTCATAGCAGCCACGCCTCCTTCGACGAAACAAGCTCATAATCAAGCTGTGCTTCTAAACAGCCTGAAATCCCTTGGCGACCGCAAATGGAGTTCGTATGCACCGAAATCCCGAAATTTGGTGCCGACTGACACCACGCTGCCTTAGTTTGGACATAACCAGCAACCAGCGTACTTCTGCACTTCGACTGATTGTCGAGGTGCCGAGGTCTAGCCGAACTCTGACGCCTCTGACTCGTGTTTCTAACTGCCACCTCGTGCAGATATGCAACCATTATTATGCCGTCTATTGTGGTCGGCGGCCAGGGGCTGTAAGTGCAGCCCGAATTACAAAGATCCGAGGAAGGAGATAACTCCACACGCTGAGCACGCTCACGTACCGTATTGAGGTACCGGTAAATGCAGTCGTGGAATGCCGCAACCTGTGCATAGTAGGGAAGCAGCTGCTCTGCTTTCGGGTACAGGGGGAACTGTATGACGTCGGCCACGCCTTCGGCAATGTAGGACCGTAGAATGGGCTCGAGTATTGGCGACGTGCTGTAGTTGAAGAAGACGAACTTCTGCGCCCCAAACATCCTATTAATCTCGACGAACTCAATTAGTCTGACGACACTGAAACGCAGAGTCGCAGCTGGTAAGTCGTCGAAGCTACAGGGATCAAAAGCCAGCAGGGGATCAAACAGCAGACGAGATGTGATGCTGTGCAGCTGAATATCATTAGCCGAACCGGTGCTCCTAGCATTGACCACAGGCTAGCAGTGCCATCTCTCTGTCTCTATCTGTGTCTCCCTCCTCTCCGTTTTTCTCTCTCTCTCCTCTCAGCCTCTCTGTTTGTTAACGCTGTAGTGCACAAACCTGCTGGGCACGACAAGTCCACACCTGTGAACTATGTCGTACACATTACGCTAATGACAAGTTCCGATAAGCAGCCGACCCCACTTACAGCTCATCCTCGGGAGGGGGAGAGAGGGAGAGGAAGGAAGCAGTCTGGCATCACTCGACTGTGGTGTAACGACCACCTCAGGAATGATAATATTATGTAGAGTCTCCCTGCATTGTTTTCTGGAACTTTCGGCTGCGTTGGATATTATAGATTGCATAGAGTCCTTCTTGAGCGCCTCTCATCTTGCCTGGGCATCACTGGCATTGCACTGCAACAGAAGGTGCTCGCCCTTCACGACCAAGGTCGTGTGTTCGAATCCTGCAGTGGGCGATCGTGTATTGCCAACTGAAAGTGGTGGTGGTAGCCGTTAAGGCTCTTCTGCCTCGACACAAATAAGGCTGTTAAATAATCAGCTAATATTTTTTTTATAAGTCTCAGTGGCAGATTTCAGAGAGTTGACGTCAATGGGCATAAATCATCCAAGGAGCCTCAGGTGTGCATATACGTCAAGTACCCAAAGAATGGGGTTCTCTAGGGATCGGGGCTTGGTCTATTTATTTTCACAATTGATCTTTTGCCTCTCGTCGATGTACTCACAAAGCATAATCTAGGCTTTCATTTTTAAGCAGATCACAAATAGCTGCACATGCACTTTGATTCCTCCCAGCCCTCAAGCACGGCAGCCTCACTCAACTTCCCCGATGCACGTATTGCTGACATCAGCACATGGATGGCAGCAAACTTTCTCAAGCTGGATGACAGTAAGACTTACTAGTTAGGGGCAAACCCAGTGTGACTCAGAAATTGGAAAGCTAAACGCCCAAAGTCGGCCCAAAGCATATCTCCAATGGAAGCTGCTTAAACTCCATCCTATCCTATTCCACAGTGACCTTTCACTAGACAATTACACCAGCTCTACACAGACTAGTCTACCTACTTTCAGCTATACAGCTTTGCAAAACTTCGGGCAGGCTTACACGAAAATACCACATGGTGACAGCCTGCCTGACGACTAGTCGTCAGGCTAAATTGAGCGACCGAGAAACAAGTCTCCTGCCTCCAACACCGTGCAGTTTATTAGCAGAAACCATGCAGGCCAATCCCTGTCTATGCACTCTAGACGGCTGCCGGTGCAGACATCTAGCCCTCTCCATACTCCCAGTGTGCCCCTCCAGCAGCCCTCATATTCCATGCACGCATTGCTTTTTGCACCGTCGAGCCATTGTTTGTTGCAGAATCGCCCGACAGCTGGCAGCAGTTTTCGGGAGATGGATGTCCACACAGATGCAGCCAATGCATGGATTTGTGTCGAGCTGCCGAGGCATCTGCCTCAAACTCCACATGTCCACACCTCAACCACTTGAGAGCGAGAGCTCAGGCTGTCAGATCTCTCGTAGGGCCGCTGCCCACGGCTCTCGGCCGCCTGAGTTCCCTCAAACACATCCAAGCAGGTCTATGCATTTGCGACATCCTGTCTCGACTTGTGTAACTCCAGACTCGAAGTTCTTCCGGCCTGTACACCAACAACCTTACAGTTGACAAAAAACTGCGGCCAGGCTTGGCTGTCTCGAACGTAAAAACGCCACATTTCACCATTTCTGACCGACGCGTGCTGGCGCCCCATCAAGCAGCGCATACTTTAAGGTTTAGCGACTCCAAAATACATCCTAATGAGGTTTCAAATAAAGCGACTTCTGACTCGTTTAGCTGTGCCTTCGACCAACCTCAAATCCATTGGAGACCATGCCGTTAGTTCGGATGTTCTCAAGGCCTGTAACTCTTGCACCTGTTCTTCACGTCATTTGCTGGGTCCGTGTGAATTGCATCTTTTCATTCTCCTTGATGCTGACACTGTACTGTGCATGCTAGTTCTCTCTAACCGACACACTTCCTTTCCAGCATATGTAAAGTATCTAGAAAGAGATTTAATTCTCTTAGAGGTTCTCATAACCAATTTCATTATTACTATTATTGCCATACATCTCGGCAGGAGCACAGCCGGGATTAAGCCAATCAGATGGCCACACCTTGACTTTGTCTGAGACTGCTAGGTCATAGGAAGGTTAAGACGAATGTTTTGGAGGCATGCCAACCGGCATGCTCCATCGATCGGGTCGGTCCAAGGAGAGAGAGGCAGGGCCTGCTCGATGTCTCCTGCCAAGCCAGAAGCTCTCGGCCTCATAGCAACGCCGGTGATCGGCTATAGAGATCGTCCGGCTTTCTAGGCCCCTGTTGGATGCCTCTTTTTCTTCTACTGTCGTTGAGTTTCCCAGTGTTCATCGCTTCTCTACAGACATGATCGTGAAGAAGTTATTGCTCCCCCAGTTGCGCTGCCTCGGCAAGCCTACGTTTTCTGAAGCTTCTTAGGACCTTAGCCTCGAGGTAAGGCACGCTAGCTCTTCACGATTCCGGAGGTCGTGAAGAGTGAGCCGTGCATAGGAAAATTCTTCATTACCTACTGAAAGTGGTGCTGATGGCTGCCATGCATTTTCTGCTGCAATTCCATTGAGGCTGTTGAATTAGCCGATCTTTATTTTACTTTTTACTTTAGGCAGCACCCAACAGCCTTGACCTGTTTAGATAAGGATACCACGCCTAAGTTGGTCCAAGCATTTGTGACATCCCGTCTTGACTTCTGTAACTCACAGCTTGCTGGCCTACCGGCATGCGCAATCAGGCGATTACAGATGGTGCAAAACTCTGCAGCTAGGCTTGTCTGTCGTGAGCGTCGCAGTTGCCACATTACTCCACTTCTCGCCGACCTGCACTGGCTACCGGTCAAGCAACGGATCGACTTCGAGGTTTTGTCGCTCACTTTTAGGTCACTTCATTCTTTGGCTCTAGCCTATCTCTCAGATCTACTCTCCCACCAGGCCAAGCACCGTACCACCTGCTTTTCGGAATCCAACAGTCTACCAATACCTCACACAAACCTCAAATCCTTTGGAGACCGTGCATTTAGTTCATATGGTCCCAAAGCCTGGAACTCCCTCCCGACTAGCATCACGACATCCCCTGAGTTGACCACATTTAAAAAGAACTTAAAAACACACCTATTTATGACAGCATTTAGTGGGTCCCTGTGATTCGTCGTTCATGTGCTTATGCGTGCTGACAATGTGCATGCTGCCACTAACTACATTTGCATGCTGACCCTGTGCTCTGAGGGGGCTTTATCAAGTGCATTATGATTATTATTATTATTATTATTATTATTACCTGACGACGAACTTGCCCTCATTTTCAGTCGTACAGCTACACGCGCACATTCTTTTTCTCTCTGCATCTAAACTTGCTTCGGGCTGATTGTGCGCCGATAAATGCTCACTGACTGCGTCTGTCGCATCGGTACATGGAAAATTGACCTTCCCCCTCGGCATTTGCCAAGACCTGTCATCGGCACCAAAGCCGAACCGTACGGATCTTTGTCCACTTGGCTGATCCCTGTGCTCTAGCACAGCATCGCCTACAGAAATTGCTGAATCTCTGCACGTCACACATGAAACCGGCAGCCAGCAACCCCACAACGAGGCGCCGGAGGCCAGCGAGAATCGAGCCACGAGGCATGCAAGTGCCATCTGATCCATCCATCTCCACGACAGGACCTGCTTGTCTGCCTGAAAGCTACTCACAGCGCTTCCCCGAGGTGAGGGAAACAGAACCGCGGCGGCCAGCTCAGGTTCACGCCTACGGCCTGAAAGGCACATCAGCGAGCAAATGACTCGGGCAGCGTGCGCAGAGCGTGAAGCAGGAGAAAGGAAGCCACTGGCGAAGCCCAAGGCGAGCGGCCTCCAACGCAAGACGGCGACCGAGCGGCACGGCAGAAGCCGGCTACAGAGATCGGACATCGCCGCTGCACCCGGAGCCCACTAGCAAGTGGAGGCCGACACTCTCTTCACGACCTGACCAGGTAAAAGCCCTCGATCAGTGCCGCGGCAAAAGTGCTCGTGCAAAACCATCGCAACAGCAGCGACTGGCCAGCGGCTTACTCGCCAAAGTTCTTGGAGAAGGGTGACACGCAGACGCCGAACTCGGTCGTGTCGGCTGCACTTGCAATGGAATGCTCAACCTTGGCGACGGCCGCCAGCTGGGAGCACGGGTCGCTGGTGCCAAACACCAAACCGACTGCGAATGGCACTTCGCCGAGAGCCTGATCAATCGGCAGGGTGCAGGAGTAGACGTAATTTCGTCTCCTGCAAGAGGAAGCCAGCTCACATAAGGGAAGGAGGACTGAGGGAGCGATTAGGGTAGGTAGATAAGATAAGATAGATACAATAAGATAGGCGATAAGGATGAGTGAAAAGGCAGATTATAGCGCTTCGAGATGCAGCGCAGAACGCAGTGCACCAGTGCACTGGCAAAGCAGCCAAGCCAACGACAGCCAGCAAAGCAGGGCGTCGTTGGACGAGATGAAACTGCTCGAGCACATTTATTAGCCGGGCTTCCTCCACGCTGACTTGGGTAGGGTGCTAAAGTGGCCTGGCAAGCAAATTGCAAATGGTTGGAGGCAGCAGGCAGTATACGACCCATACCACGTGCGTGTAAACGTGCGCACACATGCGTAAAAATCCAGCATGCAGGCCAACTTGCAATTTGCCAATTTGCAACAGCCAACGAAACAAAAAACCGATGCGAATGCCTTTTCAACCAAGCTCATGTTTGTCGTGGGTGCATTTAAGCATTTTTCTTACGATTAACGATATTTTTCCTTATGATTAAGCAAATCTTATCAGAGAGGGATAAAGAGAAAAGAGAGAGAGAGAGAAAGAAAGGGAGAGAGAGAGAGAAAGAGAGAGAGAGAGTGAGAGAGAGATAGAGAGAGAGAGACAGACAGACAGACAGACAGACAGACAGACAGACAGACAGACAGACAGACAGACAGACAGAGAACATGACAGTGTGCAAAAGGAAAGATATGGTCAGCAGTCGTGGAAAACTGAAACTTCATGAGGAACCTAGCCCTCTGCAGTGCAGCACTGCATGCCTGCAATTCGAGAGCAGATATAATTTCGATTGACTCCAGATCACGCTTGCAGTCAAGCTAAAATCGATATCAAATATCGATTAGAGGAGGCCTACAGCACCTATATGCCGTGAAAGCCAATTTGAGATCACTGGTGCAATGCTAGGGACTCACGACCATTGTCACACCGCAAAACAGCACGACGAAGAACATCAGTGACCCCCGTGAAGCACATTGAATTAACGTCCCCTGACATGACTACATTAAAAAAGAAGCTTAAAACACACCTGTTTATTACAGCATTTAGTGGGCCTTCGAGATTCGTCCTTCGTGTGCCTGCTTACAATGCGCCTGCTGCTTGCAGATGCTACCACCAATCATTTGGTAATGCTTCTATACAGCATCTGTAAAGTGCCTAGAAAGAGACTCAGTTATCTGAGGGTGTTATAGAGATGTATTATATTATTATTTCTATTATACGAAAGAATTGTCATGCGATAACAGCTAGTCTTAAGTGGCAACATGATTCTCAACGACCATCATCAAGCATCGATCTTTCACTCATGGAGACTGCTGGAGTTTCTTGTATAGTGCACTCAAAGCCGAGGTGGCATTCGGTGAAAGCAGAGTCACGTGCATTCTCATTAATTGATGTACACTGGGAGTCCATCCGGTGGACAGAAGCCAGCATGCCAATTGGCAAGAGAGTACTGTCGACGGTGGGCTAGCGACATACTGGCAGGCGGTCGAACTTGTTCGAACCGATAACCGATAATCAGACAAAGAATCCAGCAGCATCAAATGCGGGCAGACGTCGCCGAAAACAACGCGCCATCGCTTAAGGAGCAACCCGCGAGGGTTGCTCCTACGTGCGTTGCTCCTAAATACGGGAAACCCACAGGCGGCGACACCCAATGAGACGACGCCATGGCACGGCCGGTGTGCTGCGGCGCGCCAGGCGCACGTCTCGACTTTTTCCTTTGTTGCCTCGAGATTCGCTTACACGGCTTGATTGCCGCCGACTGGCAGGCTCATGTGCAGGCTGGCTGCGGCCGGGTATGGATCATCGTAGGCGCTGTACCACAGCTGGCAGTGCTTCGGGCCGTGCTCATCGAGCAGCTGGTCGGTGATGAGCAGCAGAGCATGCTGCCGGTCGTCGTAGTGAGCCGAGTACAGGTAGACCGTGCCATCGCCGATGGGGCAGGACATCTGGAGGGCGACAGCAAGAAAGTTGAATGAGCGGAAGCGGCCAGTGCTACAGCCGATGGCGGCCGCCAGGCGCAGAGTAAACGTTATCGACTGCTTCTGGCAACCGGATGTCCGACGGAGAGTAGTAGCTGGACCTATTAAAAGCCTCGGCAGTCGAAACTGCACTCAGGCAGAGCTGGGCGAGAGTTCACCCATGCAAGAAAGAATGCTGCACGGTTCCCTCGATAGAGGCACCGACCTGGCTCTTGTTCGAATTGTGGATGCGCTCAAAATTGCCAGCCCCCCTCCCGATCTACGAGGTCGACAACGACAGAGCCCCCTAGCACCTAGCTGAATTATCACGGCAATTCGCTCGCACTTTGCGAGCTGGATCGTGGGCTCTCGAGTCCTGCAGCTGGCAATCAATCAACCCTTCATTGCTTCCCCACACCCCAGAAAGCAGCAGTGAGGCTATTCTGCAGCCAAAAAAAATGAGGCCGACCTTAAACTTTTTTTTTTTAAATCAACCTTTGCTCAGGTCTTTCCAGGCGATACATTGTCTGTCCCGCCTTCTTCTGACGGTTGATGGTAGATGCTCTTGCCCTGCGGGTCTGTGAAATGTAATCCACATTTCTTATGCTATGACTTCGTGCTATGACTTTTGCTATATCTTCTCTTCTTCTGCTGCCAATTCTGGCCCATCCTTTCCAGCAGTCACATGCTTTAACCCCTGAGGTACTCACCCCTCCTCAACGGTCCTACTACTTCACTTATGCATCCACTGTTTCTTTGTCGAGTGAGACAGAGGCAGCTGACTCAGACACGTGGCCAAACCTCTGGGATTTGCAAACTAGCCTTTCAGTCATATTCATAGCTAGCTCCAGTGGCCTAGTGGCTTTTTTGGTAGCCCAGTCAATAGGGAACTACAATAACCAAGCCGAGGCATAACTAAGGCGCTAGTTAAATTTTTTGCAAACCACTGTGGAAGACAGCAAATAATCTTAGATAGGAATCGGACGTACGATGCTGCAGAGACACGACTTGCCCTTGAACAGTCTCCCAGAAGCATGGTGTTGGTTTCAGAGTTATCGATTTATTGGCAAACTGCATTTGGAACAGCTCTTTAACTGAAATAATACGTTCTTTACGCAAGTTAAATTGTCGCTACGGTGCTAATTTTTAAACTAAACGTGGTGCAACTGGCTTTTAGCAAGTGCCATTAGAAACCTGAGTAGATTGCGCTATGTTTTGGCCAGGTTTGGCCTTCGGTCTTACAAAGGAGAGGGGCGAGGTACTGGCGTGTGGTCTTGACATCAGGATATGGTTTTATAGCAAGTCGTGGGTGTGAAGATCTTTCATGGTGACTGCATAGCCGGCTGAACAGCAAGGAAAGTGGCCAGGCTCGAGCAAGGCGCTGCCCAAGGCACTGCCAATTGCTTTTCGAGGCTAATATATGTAGTATCCGCTGAACAAGGTACAATCAAGTAACTCGATCGACAGAAAACAAGCCAAGGGACACTGAATGAAGTGGCTTATTCCAGTTCCACAAATTGCACCAAAAGTGAGAAGCTGACGTTTTTGACACTGTATGCAATCCGTCACAAGCACACCTGCTGTGGCATGCTATTCCCAGGCACTCACATTGAGCAGCAATCATCCACAATCGACCTGTTGCCAACGTTGTTGTCTCAAAGATGCCTGTGCAGAGCAGTGTGCAGATTCGTGGGAGCATAGTTGCGGCATAGCACGTGTGCAGGGGTTCATGAGCTCGGTCATTTAGCCTACGGCCAAATCAGATTGGGATTTAAAGGCATGGCGATAAGGAACTCCAGGACGTGAATAGCTGCAAACATCAGGTCTATGGCTTAATTCAAGCATTCATAGCTAGCACACATTCTAATAGCCTCAGCCATTTTGTACTACCACTGGGGGGGGGGCTGTCACTACGTCACTAGGGCAGGGCTATTGGAGGTCAGCTAGCTTCGGTTTTTAAACGAAACTCTTGAATAAAATAAATAGATAAACACAATTCATTCGCACAGCGCCCTAAGAGAATTTAATCTATCCGGGCAATAACTTAACGCATGCCGCAGGGCTCGAGCCCATGACCTCGGTCGTCAAAGGCGAGCACCTTCACCCTTGGGCTAAGACCTCCGAGAATAAATGTGTGCACGTCCTGTCTGCTGGCTGGTCGTGCAAGGGAAGGAATGTGTGCAGTCGACACGAAAGGACAGCGGCCACCAGCAGCTTGGCCAGGATGCTGCAGCAGTGAAACGAAAAACTGGACGACTCCATGGGTAAAGTCTGCAAGCATCGCCTGGGAAGCGAGTTAGCAGACAGTTAGAGAAATCAAGCTCCAGAAGGCGATTGGATGAGAGTAGTCTGCAGGCTCGAGTCGCTAAGCAAAAACCACCCCCAAAGCGAAGAATATAGTAAGCTGTTCAGTGTGAGCACGAGGCTCGAGGTTCACTGGACACACACGCTCTTTTCGAACTGCAAAAGAAGGCTTTACGTCTGCAGGTGACTCAGCAAGGCCTATTCAAGCAAATGCCTGCAGCCAACGGAGAAATTCTGAGAACAATGCATCACGGTATGGTAATGCTTCCACAGAAATACACTCAAGCCCAAAAGTATAGGAGTCCACTTGATTTATGATCAGCAATATGGATTTGACCATGACACTTTAGAACAAAAGTACCGAAAACAAATGCGATCAATTAACACAATGCCTTAAACGATGGCGTAGGTATAAACCAGTTTGCACAACAGGAAAATAACGAAAGAAAGCCTTCTTTACCGTTGAAATTCATTTATAGGTAGCAGATTCCCTAATTTTACGGCACCTTAAAAAAGGATTGCATTGCTCGTTTTTTGAGGTACTTAGACATTTGCAGTAGGACAAAAACAAGAGTGCATCGGCTATGCTCATTTCCTAGCCTCACACTATCACCAATCGTCATGTCTAAGACCGTGTACTTGACTACCTTAGATGGATCAAATGTGTGCTTTGCACCAAAAGGGACTTTTAGGACATTTTCGACTGCGCACGATTTTGGCAGTTGCAGTAACATTTCGATTGCAGAATCATAACTTTTTTGGGTATAGTGGCAGCTATTTTTGGTAGCTTTTAAGATACTTCTGCACTCAAGTGTACCTGTCATATACCGAATACCAGTAATCACAACCCTAGAAGTCTATTTAGACCTTCAGAGCACAGGACTTCCAAGTGTGATTATACTTTCAAGTGCTGGATTATATTACCAATAGTTCCAATAGGACAGCAAACCTAAAACACACTGCTGTCAAAGATGAGTATTTTTTTGGAACTATTCACGATAAGTATTTTTTTAAACGATTCATCTGAGATCGATCACCCTCCGTGAGGAACATGGGCCGGCCGAGTCAGACTGCAGACCTTAAAAGAATCGAGCATCTTTGGGATGAAGTTGAGCGACAGCCGTCTGCCTAATGTGTCTGCTAATACTTTTTTTCCACTTGCAACCAGGCTGGAGTGGCATTAGAGGCAAGCAATCGATGCTATCGAGCAATCCATCATTCGGCTGCAGGCCGAGGTCCGACAGGTCATTGCAAATACCGGAGGTGCAAATCATATTAGCTCAATAAATTAAGCACGATAATAATAATAACAACACACTTGATAAAGCGCCATTAGAGAACTCAATCTCTTTCTAGGCGCTTTACAATTGCTGCAAAGGGAAATGCAATTGAATGGTGAGTAATATCATGCTTGATAAACAACAACATGAATAGCATGGCTAGGGGTGACCTGCACAGGGTCAGCATGCAAGTGTCGTTAGTGGCAGCAAGCACAGTGTCAGCATGCATAAGCACATAAAGGACGAATCACAGGGACCCATTAAATGCTGTGATAAATAGGTGTTTTTAATTTCTTTTTAAACGTGGTCAAGTCAGGGGATGTCGTGATGGAAGTCGGGAGTGAGTTCTAAGCTTTGGGAGCACACGAACTAAGGGCACGATCTCCAAAAATTTGAGGTTTGTACGAGGTATAGGTAAACAGTTAGATTCCGAAAAGCAGATGGTACGATGCTTAACCTGATATGCAATGATTGGGGGAACACGCTACATTTTCTTATTTAAACCAGTGCACACACTTTTGGTAACAGCAGCGTTTGATACTTACTCTTAAATGCACTAGGCAGCTGTCCTGGTGGCTGTCCCAGTCAAATAATATGGCGTTTTAGTGCATTCCAGACGGCAGATGCAAAGCTAAAGTCATATGCTGAACAAAAGTCTCGGAACATGCTTAATAATGATAACAATATATTTGCACAGCTTCCTAAGAGAACTAAATCTCTTTCTAGGCACTTGACATATGCTGAAAAGGAAACATGTCAATATGGATAGCGATAGCATGTATAAGGATAGCATGCATAGCATTAGCAAGCTACGCAACGGACAACTCACCCAGCGAATGCTGTGAGGAACAGGTACGTTTTAAGCTATTTAAATGCCGTCAGCTCAGGGCAAATCGTGACGTCAGTCGGGAGCCTGTTCCAGGCTTTGGTAGCAGACAAACTGGAGGCATTGTCTCCAAAGGATTTGAGGTCGGTTCGAGGATCAGCCGAACTACCGAGTCAGAAGAGCATTGGTGCAATGCATAGCCTGACTGGGAAGTTGTTCCGATAAGTAGGCTTGGGTGAGTGAACAAAGGAACCTATAATGCTTGATGACAAGAGTACAGCTCCTGACGCCGACAAGAAGGCATGCCCGCTCAGCGACCAGCCCCAGCACTATCCTGCACGGCTGTGATGGGCGCACACAACAGGCTCGTCTGTCGATTGCCACTATGTTAGCATCTTTGGCCTATTTGTAGATTATTTCAAAACGCCGAACGACCGAAGGCTCCGACTCCCGCAAGGACCGAGTGCAGCAAAAAACGCTCGGCTCCTTGAGCTGAACCGATCTCGCTGCGAGATCCCATCTGGTTCATCGGTCCAGTGTTCTATCGGCCCCGATCGAGATATAAAGACTAGCATCTCTATGGCCCTGAACAACATCGGCTTACAGCCTCGTCTTCAAATTTCCACACAGACACACACACACACACACACACACACACACACACACACACACACACACACTCTCTAGCCAGATTCTGGTATGATGCCTGAATGCACGAATTGGCTTTCAATTGCGTTCGGGCGCCCACTTGTGGCCTGGGGACCGGCATGCCGAGCAGGTTCGGTCAGGCTGGCACACTGCAGCCATGGCCTGCTAGGCCTGCAGAGCCTAGCCAGAGCGCCAGTATGCCAGCATGCACAGCTGCTGACTGCTATTTGGCTCGGCCAGGCAGGCCAGGTGTGAGAGTAGCTTACATAAAATATATGTGAGCACAGCTGGCTCAGCAGTGAACACCCGATAGTCAATGGTGCCAGCAAGATAAAGCCGGCTCGCAACTGATTACCGAAAAGAGAGTGCACTCAGTCTGAGGTTTTTACATTGGGAAATGTGCAGCTGCATCGACGGTGGGGGGGGGGGGTTCAGGCAGGAGGCAGGCAACAAGTTTACACACGGCGGCCGCACACACGCACCTGGCCGGCCTTGACCACGCTAAGGCTGGGCTTCTTGGCTGCTTCAGGCGGGCATTTGTTGAACCACTTCAGCGAACCGTTCGCTGCTGCTGCTTCAGCTCCTGACGACTCGGCATTGCCAGCGTAGGCGATGGTCCTTGCAGGGCTGTACTTTGTCACAGCAGCACTCCACAGAGCAAACAGCACGGGAGCATTTGATTGCAAGTCCGACTTGGCCAAGAACTGCGAATCGGTAGCGATCCACTGGAGTAAGCAGACTAAACAGATGCCCAGTGTGGCCACAGCAAGGAATGCTGCCGTTAGCTTGCTCTTCTTAGCCATGCACATTCTGCTCAGCTGCAGCCGCACCAGCACAGCAGATTCAAGCAGCTAAGACGACGTCTGTCCTCTGAACAATCCCTGTTGACCAGTAACAAGGATTACGTTAGGCTGACAAGCACACCAAGAAGAGATGTTGGCATCAGGCAAGAAACAGTAACGAACCAACAAAAGCACCATAGACATTGGCTGAGGGCGAGTCGAAAGGGATAGATAGACGGACTGCAGCCACACTCCGAATCAAGCCGCAATGCTCACTGCTGCAAATGCAAAGCCGCAATGCTCACTGGTGTCCTTCACCGACCGTATAGCCATAGCCAAGCATGAGTATTGATCTGAACCACCCCCATCGAAAACCGTAGGGATGCTTTGAAGCAAATTATAGGGATGCTTTGAATCGGCAACTATTTCAATTGCTCCTGGAGATGTCTTACAATTTAAAATGTGGCACATGAGCCCACAAAGGACAATTCACTCAGACGAAGCTGGTGCTCAGAGGAACAGCAGGTGGGTTGGGTTTTTAGATTCCTTATAACTGTCCTCAAGTAAAGGAGTGCTGTCATGTCAGTCGGTAGTGAACTCTGGGCTTTAGGAACAAACGAAGGACCTAGAGGCAAAGGTCTCCAAAGGATTTTAGATTGCTAGAGGCATAGCTAAACGGCAGGTTCAACGACAGAAAGGCTGGCAATAGTAATAATAATAAACCTTTTGTCTAGAGCTGTAAGAGAACTTAATAGTCTCTATTCAAGTGCTTTACAGCTCACTGCAAGAGAAGCAACAACCCATTGTATAAATATAAATGAATTGTATTGTTGACGAAAAGTAAGGTATCTTGGTTACTTTGCAGAAGAAGGTAGACACTGAGGAAAAGGAACAAAAAGTTGAAGGGTCCAGCAAGAACGTTACTCTAGGGATCACCTTGCCGGAAGCTAGAAAAACGCTGATCTAGATCGCCCTAAAGATCACTAGGTAGTCACCCCTGAGCAGTTAAGATGTTTGATGGTTCATGCTAGCATTTTTGGATTGTGCATCGGCGAAGCTAGAAACTAGAACTATCTCACTGTACAGAGAGTACAGCAGAGCAGAGGGTGGAGAAGCTCTTTTGTAGAATACCAGAAAATCTAGGAGCCTCAACAAAAATTTAGATTCCAGACATTCTAGAAGGCTCCTTATATTACATAAGCTCTGTACTCGAGCAACCGGTCGTCGACCCAGTCAGCCTCAATGATTGAAAAAAGGCAAAACAATGCTCAACAGAACAATGAGAAAAAGTTGAGCAAATTAAAACTAAATCCTAGAACGAGAAAACGAACTCGATGTTCTCAAGAATAAACGACTGGCACAGTGACACAATGTCAAGGTGAAGCTGCTGCTGCTGCTCCTCCACTACCGGTCTCGCCTGTGAGACTCACAGCAGTCCGAAAGCGTTAACAAGCAAGCAATGATAACCGTACAGTGGCACGAAAGCTCACCTTTCGAAATGCTAAACAAGATTAAACAGAAATCGAGGTCCAATCAATATTGCACACCAAGTGCAAATGCCATACACACACACACACACACACACACGCGCCCGCACACGCCCACACACACACACACACACACACACACACACACACACACACACACACACACACACACACACACACACACACACACGCACAGGCCCACACACTAACAACTACTGAACCCCTTCGAAGCTGCACTGACGGCAAAGCAAAGCCAGTATGTGGCCTATGAGCTCCAGGACTTGAGTACATGTGAGACCATTTTCGGTCACCAACTATGCTGGTGACTGCCACCTATACCTGCCAACCGCAGGGCCATCGTTGAGCCTAGGGCGATCAGAGGAGAGAACCCGATATGCCATTGCCAATCAGCCACGGCCGTTGGTTGCAAGTCCCTGGCATGGTGCATTTCTGGGATGACAGTGACTTAGCCTACACGAAGATACTACAAAGGTGCTTAAGAAAGACTCTGATAGTAGGATAGAAAACCTTGGGTATGGAAATAAATGCCGATCAAATAGTCCAGACACGTAACATAAAGGAACGAGCGAGAGAGAGAGAGAGAGAGAGAGAGAGAGGGGAGAGAGAGAGAGAGAGAGAGAGAGAGAGAGAGAGAGAGAGAGAGAGAGAGAGAGAGAGAGAGAGAGAGAGAGAGTGGGGAAAGATGAAGCAAGAAAGACGAAGAGCGAATGTGACTGTGACTCGTCGGCTCTAACATGCTAATCACAGGCTGCAGGCTACATCGAATAACAACAGGCCACCAATTTGTTTTACTTCTTCATTGGGCTCATAGTTACTCTGAAGTAACACACACACACACACACACACACACACACACACACACACACACACACACACACACACACACACACCGATAGTATCAAGACCGGAGGCTTTGGAGACAAGCACTCCCACGCATAAACAGCGGTTTCATAAAGACAGCCACCACTATAATAGAGCGGTGGTTCAAGTAACTTTTACGAATGAGTGAGAGAAGAAATAATTTGAGGCTGCATTACCGAGATAGACAAACCCTATGGCCTCGCAGGGAAGATATCGTTCTGGCAATCATCATAATACCAGGGCGGTAACTGAGCTAGCAAGAGATATCGCTCGTACTTTAATTGTACGAGTGTACGGCATCAGTATAAGTACCTTAGGAGGTAGGACACATGGGTTTACATCAGTTCGTCCAATAATCCTATCGGCCGGTGTGTGTTAGTAAGTAAGCTTTTAGCAGTTCAACGTCCGCGTTAATGATCAGTGCATTGCCATCAGACTTCGATGCGCCACAGGCAACGATTCGGTCGCCTTCCCAGAACGCCAGCTGACGGAAACCGGCAGTCTTGCAATCGGGCGGAAGACCGGTCATTCCGCATTCTTCGGGGTATCGATGCGTGTTTCCGCCCTTCGCTGGTGCATGTCGGTTATCCGGCTAGGGTTGGGACCTTTTTAAGGTCTTTTTCTGGCACTCGGCCGGAGTTTCATGGCGTAGGCTGGGAGCTGGGGGAGGGGTGGGTGGGCTGCTCCATCGAAAGGATCTCTTCGCCAAAATTACATATTACCATTATTCTTGGCGTCATGATTGCCCGTCCCAATGGAGGTCCAATAGCCTGTCCGGGTAGCTCACGTACTACCTAATAATAATAATAATAATAATAATTCACTTGATAAAGCGCCCTCAGAGAACTCAATCTCTCTCTAGGCGCTTTACATTTGCTGTAAAGTGAAATGCAATTGAATGGTAAGTAAAATCATGCTTGAAAAACAAACGAAATGAATAACATGGTTAGGGGTGACATGCACAGGGTCGGCATGCAAATGTGGTTAGTGGCAGCATGCACAGTGTCAGCACGCATAAGCACGTGAAGGACGAATCACAGGGACCCACTAAATGCTGTCCTAAATAGGTGTGTTTTTAGGTTCCTTTTAAATGTGGTCAGGTCAGGGGATGTTCTGACGCAGGTCGGGAGGGAGTTCCAGGCTTTGGGAGCATATGAACTAAATGCACGGTCTCCGAAGGATTTAAGGTTTGTATGAGGTATTTCTAGACTGTTGGATTCCGAAAAACTGAGCTAGTATGGCGCATAAGTCATTGGGATTGCCGCAAAAGGCTGCGGGGGTTAAGCCGCGTTTATGCAGCAAGCGTTTCTCGCTAAAGTGAGAATCCAAGCATAATCTGAAGTGCTAACTGACAAAGCTTTTATAAAAGTTGACTAGTGATGGAAGAGTGGAAAGAACAAAGGCTGTAAACTAAACTTTCTTCAGTGCCATACTCAATGCAGTACCACCCATAACAACTAAAACGTTGCCGTCTTAACCTGCCAACAACGGCTGGTCTAGCGTGTCGAATGTACTCCATCCGATTGCTAGGGTAGTAGCAATTTGACCGTACGAGTGCCCAGCCTCGTGCTTGTCAGAATTCAACCCTTCATAAAGCTTGACTTCGGCATTGTGGCCTTTCCCGGTGAATAAATAAGGCTCAATTGGTTTGCTGTATAATTTCGGGATTTTCGCAGCCTTAACAGTTTTGGCATTCACTCGTTTCTTTATGTCCTACCGTGAATCTTGCTTATGCACTCATTATATCCGAATTCGGTCTTCCTTCTTGTTGAAAGTTTACCCGGTCGATTTTCCTGTTGTTTTCTACTTGCTTTACCCACTTAGTTATCATGGAAAATAATGTTGATTAGGTAGTTTGTGGGAGGTAGGCAATGGCCCTCCGCTGTGCACCTCCCGGTGAATTTAAACCTTCCGCCATTACCTGTATCGCCCTCCGCTGCCTCATGGTCCGATTCCTTTATGAAGATCTCGCAGTATTCCGTAAACAGGGACTTTCGTGAAACGCATGTATGATTTCGCCGGTCAAGTCGTTCGCCATACTTTAAAAAGCAATTAAGAAGGCTCGCCCCTGACGGCGCATATGATCGATTGGTCGTTTATTCGGTCTTGCCTCGGTCTTGGCCATGAAGTAGATAGAACCTTGCTCAGCTTCTCAGTAGTCATTCAATCTCCTGTAAGTAATACACCAGCCAGGTCTGTCTTTGGGACGTATACCCCAAATACTGAAGCAGGACTGAAGCCAGACTGGCCGTGTAGAGGCGGCATCTGAGGGCGGTTCTAAAAGCTTTGCGGTGGGCATTCTGCGCGAAGGTTCAAGGTTCAAAGTGCAAGGTTCAAGGTGCTCCTCCCTGTAGAACCGCACCCTTTTTCTTCGCTGCAGTATAAAATGGGTGCCCTTCAAAGTTCATGCGGCACGCATGTCCAGGACCGGTTGCCAGAGGGGCGATTATTACTCTTTAGGGGAAATCTTTTATTTTTACAGCCGACAAAGGTAAAGTTCTTTTTAAACACGCCATTAAAGTGGCCTGTTGAGAAGCGCTGCAAAACATTCAAATTGAGGTGTGCATCCATATTTGTAACGGAGGGCAGGAGATACGTCGTCTTCGGTTCGACCTTCCCTGCCGAAGTTATGCCGTCCCCGAGCCGCTTGGCTGTAGCATGGCTAGCGCCAGTGGAACGACCATTTAATTAATATCTTTATAAAAGCAAACGCTTTTGCCAACAAACATGGGATAAATTAGGCCTAGTGAGTAACGATTCCTAGAAGCAGCCAGATGGCGACCTTTCACAGACGCATTGTACAATCTCTGTGGGCCCCCACCGTGGGCGCAGTCTGACCTTACATGCCCCAGCCGATAAGACATGGGCTGAGGTTGAGAATCTCGCTTTGGCCGCCTGGCGCTTTTCGGCATTACGACGCAGGTAAATCTGACGACATTTCGACAAAACCTGCCCCAAGGGCACGTCATGTTTCTCAGTTGTGGACAAGCTTAAAGCAGTACCATCAATGTGCGTATAAACTCGGCGGATATCTGTGAAATAAGGATACTTTGAAATGCCTCGGGTGGGAGGATGTGCTAAAGCTGTACTGTGCAACAGTGAAAAAAAAGCAAGTGAAAACAAAAAGATAACGCGCCGAAACGGTGTGGCTACGGTCGTTAGAAGACTAATCAGAGGCTGCCTGAATGAACACAGATCATCTAGTATGTCCTGAAACTCTGAAAGCCGGAAAAGCTTGCAAAGATCTCACCCGTAAGATCTCACCTGCAGCTTTTAACGTTCGCGTTCGGTTTCTTCTTTTAGCACCCCTGTGTCAATCGATAAAGACGCGGAGCTTTCCTTTGCCACGCTTCGTTACTAATGCAACTGGTGAGCCGTGATTTCACACTAGGTAAGGCGGTTGCTTTTCAGACCTTGGTACCGAGGTCGTGAAAATCGGTTGCCAGATTGGGCAGGAACATGCGCTAGTACTGTACTAGACTAAAGAAAGATCTTAGTTCGCCAACGTCTCATGCTTTAGGCGCTGCTTCAATTGCTTTAACTTTCTTGTAAGTAGGGTGTAGGCCTGGCTAGTCCATTCGATGTCCCAGGTAGTCAACTGAAGGTTGCAAACATGCGAACTTATCTCTATGAATTTTCAAGCCAGTCCCATTTAGTTTCTGCAACGCAGCTTCGACGTTTTCAAGATGAGAGACATGGTCTGTAACCCTCATTACAGATATCGTCTTGATAACACATAACACATTGTAATCCCAAAAGCAGCTGGTCCATAGCTCTCTGGTGGATTGCTGGTGCAGAGACAACACCGAATATGAGGTGGCTGTAGGCAAGGAGCCCTTATGTTTAGTTATTGTGACGCATTGCCGAGATGCATCGTTTAGTGGTATCTGAACGAAGGCTCAACACGAGTCGTTTTTTATACAACACCTCAGTGTTAATTTTTTCCCTGAAGAAGATCGTCAGCATATGGCACTGGGCACTTTTCAACAATAAGGTTAGGATTTATAAATATAAATCATTTGTACAGCGCCCTCAGAGAACTTAATCTCTGCTCAGGCGCTTCGCATATGCCGCGGGACTCGAGCCTACGACATCGGCCAGACCTTGCTTGATAGGGGTGAGAACCTTAAGCACTGGACCAAAACTTACAATCGCCACATAGACGAACGTTACCGTTAGGTTAATAACTGGTACAACCGGAGTGGCCCAGTCGCCCTGTTATTTTATTTTAGTGATGACACCATCACTTTTTAATTTCACAAGTTTCTTCTCAAATTTTTCTCTTATAATGAATGGCATAAGAGCTTATATAAGTACTGTGCCTTAATTATATAACTATATTATTAATTAATATATATTATTATATAATTATTTATATATATTATTTATTATTATATAACTTATATTCTCTTATAGTGAATGGCACAGTCCTTTGCTTTTGATGCACAATTCCTGACTTGAGATGCAGGGCTGCGCTTAAGCCAGCGAACTTATTCTGACAACTATTGAAGAGTTTGGATTGTACTTCGATTGTATCAACGACACATCATCCTCAACGGTCATCTGGTGAGATGTACTGACACAGGAGAAGTCAAGGTTAAGTACAGCAATTTATTCTCTGCCTAGTAGTGGAACATCTTGCTCGGCCATTGTAAAAAGACGCAGTCGGGTTGCGATCTATCCGTGGCGTACCGTGGACCATACAACTCCCAATGGCGTCTCCACGCTATCATATGAGCGTAATGCAACTGAAGTTTTTCTGAAGGGGCGCATGTGACCATGATTTTATATACACGAATAACGGAGTTGACCGCGTATCGAACTCCGTGAACGGGTCGTGCCCTCAATGTCTACTTTAATAAGGTTGGCTGGTGGCACTTGGCCATCTGTGGCATGGCTGGGGGGGGGGCGGCACTGGCGGCTGAGGCCTCTGCTGGCCACATCCGGCGACGGCGGCGACCTCTCCTGACCACATCAAGAAGCGAACTTATTGGACGAACTCTCGGAACGGAGAGGCGAAAAGAGGCTAAGCGTCAAGAATACGGTAAAGGACACAAATGCCTGGAGAACTCTTTAAAGATGTTGGTCTCACGGCAGAGGAAGAAATCTCAAGAAAAATGAATGCATAGACTATCTCCGACAAGAAATTGCAGCTAGGTTTTCAGGGTTCGCTGATCTTGATGTTAAATTTGGTTCCTTGATGGAGGTTGAGCAGCTTTTGAAAACAACTGGGCCAACCAAACTCTACCAACAATTGTCTAGATCTCGGAGGCTTGCATTTTTCAGACGTTAATTAAACAGAGCTGTTTGTACTAGAAATATGGGACTTAAAATGCTTCTTGCCACACGTTAGACTCGGCACCAAATACCTCCACCGGAACTCATGCCGTGCATTGTCAGTTATGGAGAAGATGCGTTTCTTAATTTGAGAATTGCCTTGCAGGTTCTTCTCTCAGCATAACTGTATCCGCAGCGAAGTGGCGAACGTTGCTTTAGCAAGATGAAGATAAATAATCCTGTCTCATCTGAGATCCTCGATTTCGCAAGATCGACTCTCAGATTTATCCATAGAGAAAGAAACACTAGAAAACATTGACTTTCAATAGATCGATACATCAATACATCAGCTAATCAGTAATAGACCAACTTGTCACGTTCAAGGTAAACAAAAATTCACTTAAGTTAAAGCTGCGATAACCACCTTGTACCTTTACTATAGTTAATACAACTTGATATCGACTCGATATATCTGCTAACGTAGTTTTTTCTTTATCTCTCCTGGGCTGGAGCTGTTTTGCAAAAACTTTAGACAAGGGGAGGGAGGCGCCATTTGCGAATTTGTCCCCGGGCGCCGAAAGGTCTAACTGGGTCACTGCTTTAGCTTAACTTGCAGATATTCCCGCTGTTCCGGAACTTAAAATACCACGTAGAACACAACGAGTTAGTATTATCATGCCGGACTTTAGGTTTTACAGTTTTCGACTGCATTATAGCTGGCGACGAACTTGCCGAAGAAAAAGCTGACGATGCACCATCTTCGCTAAAAGCTCCCGTATGAACTTCGCTCGTCCACGGATGTTCTTCTGTATCTTGCCGCGAATTCAACGGAGAAACAGAGCACTCTAGCTCAGGCATTGGAACAATACTATTGCTATTGCATTGATAGTTTTCAAAGCTAACAGTAAATGTATTTATATCGTTATAAAGAACCATACAATATGCCTTTATTGTAGTTGTAAACAAGGGAAAATATCTTCATTTTTTTCATGGAAGCGAATGCAATATATTCGTATGCATTTTCAATCACATTATTGCTGAATGTTGACTAAAAATGATTTTTCCTTTAGTCTCTCATGGGTAACTCAATAGTCTTCCTAGTCCTCACCGGTCGTTTTCCTTTCATCATCTTCTTCCGTTTCGTCGTCATTCACAACTGCAGTTACCAGCATGAAATTAAACAGATTTATTTTGATTTGAGAAAAACCAAGCTTCCAGCGTGCACGATTACTGACTTCGAAGCTACTGAGAAAATATCTACTTTATCAGGAAGAACAGCCATTCAACAACATTCGACGTCTGGCAGCAGAATTTTGGCATCAACGTTAGCCGATGCGGGTGCCTGTTGCTTAAGATGTCGATTCAACTTCCGCTCGGCTAAAGAAACGTTGGACCCGTACTTTTCGTCAGAATTATCACCGCTAGATTACGATTTCAACAGGGAGTAAGCAGAGGCAGTTTCATCTGAACCCAACTGGCCTTCGCTCCCATTCCAGAGCTTGATGAAGGATGTCTCAAATGCAGGACTGTGAACAATATCTGTACCAGTTCTCAGGTACTTCTCGAAGTCGAATGATAGAGAAATGATGCAATCAGTGTCCGGGACCGGACATGTGATGCGGCAATTGCTCCAGCATGAACTTCAAGTGCGAGAGTAACAGATTTAAAATCAGCCAAGGCCGCTTCATGCAGATGAATGAAATAGCTTTGCGCGGCTGTCGGGATCATTTCGGAAAGCTCGTGGTACGAACCTTCAATATTGGGCAGCAAAGCTCAAACATTTTTGTAACTTAAAGACAGAAAGTCACATTATAATTTACAAGGAGTAATGATGTTAAAAAGCAGTCTATCGCACTCCTTGAGCTTGGACAACTTCGACATTAATGTCCAAATTAGTTCGGCCACCAATGAGAGAAAATGTGCACTTTACTTTCTGACTGCGAAATTGAGATGATGACCGAGGCATTCCAACAGCGACAGATCACACGGATTCGCTGTTGCCGCTTTATAGAAAAATGATCACCAATAAGGCAGACTAATCGTTCGGCTGGTAGGTCGTACCAAGTGTTGCACGGATGAACTCCACCTGGTTGACAGCTGTGAACGCTGTCTCATCAAGCAATAGGGCAAATGCCAGCAAGCAAAAAGGGGGGTCAGTGCCAACCTATTTTCCAGGCAATGTAATGAAAAGACCTATATATGTAGTAAACACACGGTATACAAATAACTGATAAAAATACACGTTGAAATTGCATGAATGCAAGGAACTTACCAATAAAGTTGGTTATATCTTTGAAGAGAAATTGGCAGTGGCCTTTGCCATTGCCGTCGATTGCCGCGCATTGCCCTCGCATGTACGTTCAAGATTGGTTGATAGGACGCGGTTGCACTTTTAATACAGCTCACAGTTACGCAAGAAAAGTGCGATCTCCTCCCACCTGCTCTGTTTGTAATTGTAACAGACAACAATAAAGGCCGCTGCCAATTTCTCTTCAATTCGCCGGGAATTGGGGTATTATCCCAGGACATTGCTGGCGATTGCCGTTCATTGCTCGAGATTGTACGTTCGCGATTGGTTGAAAGGATTTGATTGCACTTTCAACACAGTGGGCTGTGAGAGGTAAGATATATTTGATCTTGGCCTGGTCCCTTTCCAATAATTTGCGATCGACCATAATGGACTGCCGAATTCGCCCGGGCCATTGCCGTCTGTTGCCATGCATTGCCCACGATTGAACGGTCAGAGCTGGTGGAAAGTATGTGTGCACGCAGTGAGATGTTACGCGGAATAAGAATTGGAGCTTGGTGCAGCCGATTTCTCGTCGACTTGCTACGGATTTCGGTATTGGTCCCTGCCTTTTCTGTCGATTGCCGTGTATTGTTGACATTAAACGTGCAAAATAGCTTGAAAGTCCTACGATTTCACTTTTAGCACAAAGAAATGTGAAATGCGATGACAATCGCCACTTCGTGCAGCCAATTTAGTATCAACTTGCCACGGATAGTAGTGGATTGCTGCTTCGAGCCGAGCCGTTGCCTTAGATTGCCATGCATTGCCCGAGATTGTACGAGTGAATATTCTTAAAATGATGTGGTTGAATTTAACCAGTGTGCTTTGTAACATGCATTACAAATTGAAGCATTGCGAAACCGATTTCAGGGTATTTTGCATCAGATTTCTGTAAATTGAGGTATTAGCCCGGGCCATTGCACTCAATTGCAGTGCATTACTGCCGAATGATCGAGGTGATTGTAGTGAAATTGTGGGATTACACAATTACCAAAAATTAGAGCAACGTGCAATCACCATTAGAGCTTAAAATGTACGTATTCTGGTCGTTTTTCGGCGGGTTGCGGTACATTGACGTACTGGCCCGGGCAGTTGCAGTCAATTGCAGTGCATTGCTGCAGAACGGCTGAGGTAATTACAGTGAAGTTATGCAAGTACACAATAACCGAAGAGTAGAGCATTGTGCAGTCATAATTAGAGCTTCTAGTGTACGCTTTATGGTCGCTGTGTAGGTGATTGCAGCGGATTTCGGCGGATTGAGGTGGATTGCGGTATGGGACCGAGTCGTTGCAGTCGATTGCAATTCATTACATGAGACGTGCGTGCACACTGGAGCGAAATTTTGTGGATGCACTTTGAACCGAGCCTAGTCCTATATGCAATGTCAATTAGAGCTTCGCGATGGCGATTTGAGGAGGATTTGCAGTGGAATAGAGTGGATTGCGGTAGTTTTCCAGGTCATTTCACGCGATTGCCACCCATTGCCACAGTGCGAGGTTGCACAATTTTTTTTATTTTACGTGGTTGTGCACACAGCACGGTGCACTTTAATATGCAATAAAAACTGGAGCTCAGCGCAATGTATTTCGATTTTGTATGCGGCGGATTCTGTGGATTGAAGTAGATTGCAGAGCGTGCTGTCATATGCAATCAAAAAAGGAGCTCTTTGATCAGGATTTCTTTCGTTGCATGGTGGAATGCAGTGGGTTGCGGTGGATTGCGGTAGATTGCGGTATTGGCCTGGACCACTGCAATCTTATTTCAGTGGACTTCGTGAAACGCGTGAGCGGAATCACGCGAAATTTTCTGGGTACATTTGCGTGTAGTGTAGTTTGATATTCCAGACTTTTTGGAGCTATTCGCAGCAGATTTGGGGTAGATTTGACGAGAACTAGAATGGATTGCGGTAGAGGCGACCGGCGCCAAAGCTCGTTTGCATAAGTGCGCGTGCACGCAGCGACATGAAATTTTGTGGACAGATACATTCGGATGTGTACTACAATATCAGCGAAAAGTTTGAGCTCGGCAACGCTTACGTCTGGTCGTTGCTACCCTAATTAGAGTAGATTGCGGTGGATTGCGGTGGATTGTGGTGGATTGTGGTGGATTGTGGTGGATTGCGGTGGATTGTGGTGGATTGCGGTGGATTGCAGAGGATTGAGGTGGATTTCGGTAATTCGTCTAACCCGCCATGGGTTCACGGCGATGTAGATATTGCTCGTAGGCAAAATCTGATAGCCAAGTCTTTAAAATTCGCTAATGAAATACACTCACAATTAAATTATGTTTTATATTTTATATGCAACAGTTTATTAACTTCCGTAGTGAGACAAGTATGCAGATTGTTTTTTCTCCTAGCTTCTGTATCTGTCAGGACAGTTTGTTAATTGGACTCGCTGTGTTGCGCTACTTGTTGCCAAAGGCGTGAGCTTGTCATGTCTTCTCAGAAGCGTCGCGCTGAAGTGAAAGAGCACGGCAGCAAACGCGGTCAGCGGATAAATCATGGGAAACCTCGAAATCGCTTTGGTCAGTTTGATGGTGTGGGTGACGTTTCTTCATGGAAACTGAAGCTGAGCTCCCTTGGACTGCAGATACGAGAAGTCGAAGGTGACGGGTAAGCAACTGAAATACTCGCATTTATGTCCGTGGTAAAAATGGGCATGGAGGTTTCGCAAACACATTGGTGTTTGTTAAGGGCGTGTCTTGATTTTCACGTGGTTTTGCTAGTCCGCATTCCGCTAGCACTGCCCAACTGCTGTAGCTGGAGCTATTATAATGTAATGCTTTTCCGTCTGTAACTCCGCAAAGTCACACGGACTAAGTGATTGTTACGCAGCAGTTTTATATAGCGCCCATAGAGCATATTCGGCTTTCAGTACGCATGCAGTAGCCAAAAATACTCCATACCGTACAGCAAAATGTAAAGTGCCTAGAAAGAGATTGAGTTCTCAGAAGGCGTTATATCAATCTATTATTATTATTATTATTATTATCATAGCAAAGAGAAAGAGAGAAGCGTAGCTGAGTCACGAGGGCAGTCGAGGGAGTGAGCAGCGTGGAAGTAGCAGTTCAGGACGGCTGGAAAGAATGTGCCACAGTTGGAAGCAGGAGAATAGATGTCTTTGCTCAAGAATTGAAGTGATTTTCACAGTCCAGGGCATCGCAGAGCAAATGCTTCGTCTTCAGAGTACCTAGTGTATTTCCTTATCCCATTCGCCATTGTTCTCTCAGCCATGCCTGCTAGATTATTCCCTTAGACATCTGGATATAGTAGCTTGGCTTGGCATCTGAACCACTGCATCTGTGACATCTTGGTTAGGCCTTTATGGTTCAATCCTTTCTTGTCTTGTTTTGCCTGTGCGTCATGACTCAGGTGGTGCAAAACTCTGCAGCTAGGCTTGTCCATCGTGAGCAGCGCAGTTGCCACATCACACCAATTCTCGCCGACCTGCACTGTCTCCCAGTCAAGCAGCGCGTCACTTCAAGGTTTTTGTCACTCACTTTTAGGTCCCTTCATTCTCTGGCTCCAGCCTACCTATCAGAACTACTCCCCCACCAAGTGAAGAATCGTACAACCATTTGTGACATCCTGTCTCGAGTTCTGTAACTCATTGCTTGCTGGTCTACTGGTGTGCCGCACATGGATAGCAGCAAATTTTCTTAAATTGAATGAGGGTAAAATAAATTTCCTAGTTATGGGCAAACCAAGTGTGATTCAGAAATTTGACAGGCTGACACTCAAAATCGGCTCTGCCAGCATATCTCCTGTTGAATCTGCACGAAATCTAGGTGTCCTGTTCCAAAGTGACCTTTCGTTAGACGACCACATTCGCACCACAATCAAGTCTGCCTACTGTCAGCTACATAAAATTGCTGAAACTCAGGCTATCTTAGACAGGGATACCACATCTAAATAGGTCCATGCTTCTTGTGACATCTGTCTTGACCTCTGTAACTCACTGCTTGCTGGTCTACCGGCTTGTGCAATCAGGCCCTTACGGCTGTGCAAAACTCTGCAGCTAGGCTTGTCTGTCGTGATCGTCACAGTTGCCACATCACAGCATTTCTTGCCGACATGCACTGGCTCCCAGTCAAGCAACGGATCGACTTCAAGGTTTTGTCACTCACTTTGAGGTCTTTTCATTCTTTGGCTCCAGCCTACCTCTCAGATCTACTCCCCCGCCAGGTTAAGCATCGTACCACCTGCTTTTTGGAAACTTACTGTTTACCTATACCTCGTATAAGCCTCAAATCCTTCGGAAACCGTGCCTGTAGTTCGTATGCTCGCAAAGCCTGGAGCTCACTACCGACGCACATCACAACGTCCCCTGACATGACGACATTTAAAAAGAAGCTTACAATGCACCTGTTTATTTTAGCATTTGGTGGGTATTTGTGACTCGTCCTTTGTGTGCATGTACCTGCATACACTATGCCTGCTGCTTGCGAATGTTATTACCTGACATTTGGTAATGCTTTATATCAGGGGTGTCCAACCTTTTTTCGTTGGGCGGCCACATTAAAAAAATTTAAAAGGTCCGGGGCCACATGTAAATTGGCGTAGTTGACCGCATCAGAAAATAATATCGTAATTTAGTATGACTATTACTATTATACTTAATAAATAAATCGCAATACAATAGTATTTTTTAGCATAATTGTAATTAAAAATAATAAATAATAAAAATTTAATCATGTGTCCTGGAAAATAATTCGATAGATTTTATGGCCAATCTTTTACTTTTGGATTTTTATTTGAATATCATGAAGGCAGAAACTTATAAAACTTACAGAATTACATGACAAGGACTCACATAATATTAATGTCTTCGGATTAATTAAATGCCACAGGTATTCAATGTCTTCTGCACTGCAGGCATCAATGAGATATTTGGCATTGTTTCTGTTTGCATAAAAAGTCGACATCTACTGCAACAGTGGATGTGGCAATTCTAAGGATTCCTGATAAATGTTCATCTGTGAGAACGGATCGAGTCTTTGTTTTCACATTTTTCAGTCTGGAAAAAATCTGTTCACAGCAATATGTGCTGCCAAAAAGTGCAATATACCTGCAAGCATGTTTGGCTAGGTTAGGAAAAGACTTTGATGAAACATACTGCTTGTAAAAGGTAACAAGGTCATGCTGATCATAAGCAGTTTTTAAATTGCTGTCATTATGAATGTCGATTAGTTCGAGTTGAAATTCATCAGGTGCATCAGAGGGATCGATATTAAATGGATTACTAATAATGTTCATGTCATCCGAATGTTGTTGGAAATCCTGAAACCTCTCTTCGAATTCATCAACAAGTTTACTAAGAAGAGTGGAGTACTTCATATGAGCCAGCGTTTCAGGCGATCTTGTTGCTAGTGTTGTGAAATGTAACAGTTTCTTCTGATCTAAGTGTTTCCGGAAAAGTTTCAGCTTTTGCACAAACGCGACAACACACTCATACATTTTATGGACCAGTTGATCCTTACCTTGGAGTTTGACATTAAGATCGGCAAGATGTTTGGTCTTGTCCACAAAAAAAGCCAAGTCATTCAACCACTGCTGGTCATCGAGGAAGCCAACATCTTTTCCCTTTTCTGTCATAAATGTTTTTATTTCGTCCCGAAGTGACCAAAACCTGGCTAACGTGTTTGCCCTACTTAGCCAACGGACTTGGCAGAAATAAATAACATCACAATGATCTGATCCCAACTCTTCAAGGAAAGCCTGAAATTGTCTGTGGTTTAGCACACGCGACCTTATCACATTGACTGTTGAAACTACATTGTTCATTACATGTTGCATGCACAAGACCTTTGCACATAGCTGTTCTTGGTGGATGATGCAGTGATGACTGACAATTTTGTGAGGTACTCATTTTACCATTAAAGATACAAATCCATTGTGTCTGCCTGTCATTGAAGGGGCTCCGTCTGTGGTTAAACCAATCAATTTAGTTTCAGGAAGATTAAATTATGTGAGGACCCTCTTGACCTGATCCAAAATATCCCTCCCCGTTGTAGTGCCTTTCATTGAACATATATCCAACAGTTCTTCGATAATGACAAACTTTCCTGTTACTCCGCGTACAAACACCGACAGTTGAGCCGTATCGCTATTGTCCGTGCTTTCGTCGAGCGTAAGAGAATAAAATTCGCATCCAGCAAGTCTTTTAGTGAGACTTTCTTCTATGTTGGATGCGAGCTCGTCAACTCTTCTCGAAACCGTTTGATGAGAAAGACTGACTTTCTCTACTTCTGACTTCTTTTCTGGACAGACCACACCAGTAAACAGCCTGAGGCATTCCTTAACAAATCCACCATCGGAAAAATCTTTCCCGCTTAGCTATAGCTTCTGCTATTAAAAAACTTACTTTGGTTGAAGCCTCAGACTTGTTGCTGACTGCTGTAAACAATGACCGCTGTCCGATGACGCTCTGTTTCAACGAGTTCACGCGATCAATTCGAAGTTGACCAGTCAGGCTGTTGTACCTGTCGCCATGCTTTGTTGAAAAATGTCACTTAACATTGTACTCCTTTGCAACGGCAACTGTTTCTTGGCATATTAGGCACATTATCCTACCAAAGCGTTCCATTACAAAATAGTCTACAGCCCAAGATGCTTTGAAAAGTCTTCCTTCTGCGTCAATTTTTCGTTTTTTTTGCTAGTATTCACATTCGCCGCCATTTTTCTCTGTGAAATAAAAAATAGATCAGTTACGAATTGATTAATTTATATTTTATCACAGCGATATCTTAGTATTAGTAAGTAAGTTGAGCAATACGCGTTTTTTTAAAAACCTACCTGACTGATTCCAGTTCGTGCAGCAGCAGCTGAGAAACGGCTTTTTTTTTCTGTCCACAGTGTGAAACAGTTAATTCCGCTTGCAGAAGCGTTATAAATGTGATCGTAATGGCGCCGCTGTAGCACAAATATATTACCCCTTCACGCCAAAATGTTCTCATGAAGGCTAGCAAAATAAATCGATTTTTTTACCTTCATGCGAAAATAGCCATTCGGACACCTTCAAGCTCCACACGCGTGTGAAGTACATCACAGCGCCTTGTATCGCCGTTTGTAATGATTAAAAATTAATGAAAAAACATGGAGTGACAAATATTTTTGGGATAACGTTGGGGGCCGCATAGAAGACCTCGGCGGGCCGGGTTGTGGCCCGCGGGCCACGTGTTGGACACCCCTGCTTTATATGCAGCATCTGTAAAGTGCCTAGGGAGAGTTTCAGTTCTCTGAGGGTGCTATACAAGTGTATTATTATTATAATAATTATCATTAAAATTCGGCACCCAGGCTTGTTTGTTGTGAACGGTGCAGCTGCACCTTACATTACATTTGCATTCATCTTCAGTAGCCCTGTTACTTATTAATACAGCTACCATAGCAGCTAGGTTTTCTTTTATTTTTATGCATTTTTTCGTGTTTTAAAAATTGCCTTGCATGGTTTGGCTACCCTCGCTTGACATCCGAGATAGACCACGAGTTAGTCTGCCGGTCAGCCAGGTTATCTGGCTCAGTTTGGCTAGAGCAGAGTTAGCTGCTGGCCAGGCCTGTCGCCTGCTGCTGCCAAACCGTGAAAGGTGAGGTGCGTGCTGCATTGCTCCCTAGGGAAAGAATGGCCGGCTGAGAACAAGCGGCTGGCCTTGAGGGCTGCGTGCTAAGTCTTACCTTTCCAAGGCTGTCTGTGCTCAGTTTTTGAAGAGTAGAGGTGTTCTCTTTTTTGGTGAGGCTCGAGCCTGATGCACCATTTTACTCGGCCAAGCGACAGTGCCTCGCCAACCCATTGCACCTAGGTCACTGCTTAGGGGCGAAAGAGAACTTCATCTCTATTCAGATGCTTTACAGCTTCGCCAGCGAGAGCATTAATATCCAATATTAATGGAAAGCAGCAAGGTATCTTGCTTAGTCAAGCAGGCAAAGGCGCACAATAGTTATCAGGTTAAGACGAGCAAGCAACAGCGCACGAAAGACTCACGGCCACTGGTTAGTAGAACCCGCGGTCAGAAACAGTCAATCAATCATGCACAAGTAGGTAACACAGGAAGAATGACAGATCCACTGGAGCACTATATGAAAGCATGTAGGCTTTCTTTGCAGCAAATGCAAGGTGCCTAGAAAGAGATTGGGTTATCTGAGGGCACCATATCAAATGTATTATTATTATTATAATTATTATTATGTAGCTGTTGTCCTTAGATGCAATGGGAATAGTTTCATAATCCATAAACATACTAAAGGACAGTTCACTCGGACAAAGCAAAGGCTGTGCAGAGCAGGAAGGTAATAAACCATCTCCTCAACCGTTCCCTGATTAGCTCCGTACCTGATGATCTTTGTGATGATCTAGACGATCGCTTCTCTCATTTCTTTGTGCAGAAGATAGACAAGATCAGGGAATCCATCCCTGCGATGACAACCTCCCCAATAGAATGCTGTTCCTCGGTTCCTGGCTGCACCTCAATGTCTGCATTTAAGCAGGTCACCAGTGATCTAGTCCTAAAGTTCGTATCGCAATCAAAGAAGACAACAAGTCCTCTGAACCCTATTCCCACTGTCCTGCTCCTACGTTGCATTGATCTGCTGCTGCTATGCATAACTAACATCATTACTATGTCATTAGCCTCAGGTCATGTCCCAGCACCTTTCAAAAAAGCTGTAGTCAGGCCTCTCCTCAAGAAAGCAACACTAGACCAAGAGAACTTGAGCAAGTACCGCCCAGTCTCCCTTCTACCATTTCTATCAAAGACACTGGAACGGGTCGTGGCAGACCAGCTGAACTCATATATCGAAACCTCACACCTTGCTAGTAAGTTCCAGTCTGACTTTAGATCTAATCACTCCACAGAGTCAGCATTGCTTAGGGTATACAACGACCTACGTAGGAATGCAGACATGGGTAGAGTGTCTCTGCTTGTTTAGCTTTATCTTTCGGCAGCTTTTGACACCATCGATCACAAAGTTCTTCTAGAGCGCCTTTCATCTCGCCTGGGCATCACTGGCACTGCTCTGCAGTGGTTCAGGTCCTATCTCAGTGGGAGACTCCAGAGTATTGACGTGAATGGACAAAGATCATCTGAAGTACCTCTGAAATATGGAGTACCTCAGGGCTCCGTGCTAGGTCCGGTTCTTTTCACGGTTTATATCCTGCCTCTTGCTGATGTGATTGCCAAGCACAATCTAGGCTTTCACTTCTATGCGGATGACACTCAGTTGTACATTCGCTTTGATCCCTCCCAGCCTTCGAGCACCTCAAATTCTCTAAACTCACTTGCTGCATGCATCGATGACATCCGCACATGGCTGGCAGCAAATTTTCTAAAACGTAACGATGACAAAACTAACTTACTAGTTATGGGCAAACTCAGTGTGATTCGGAGATTGGAAAGGCTGTCTCTCAAAATTGGCTCTGCCAGCATATCTCCTGTCGAATCAGCTCGAAATCTAGGTGTCATATTCCAAAGCGACCTCTCGTTAGACGACAATATCAGCTCCTCAGTCAAATCTGCCTATTTTCAGCTTCATAACATTGCTAAAATTCGGGCTTGTTTAGATAAGGATACCACGTCTAAGTTGGTCCATGCATTCGCAACATCTCGTCTCGACTTCTGCAACTCACTGCTTAATGGCCTACCAGCATGTGCGATCAGGCGATTGCAGCTGGTGCAAAACTCGGCAGCTAGACTTGTCTGTCGTGAGCGTTGCAGTTGCCACATTGCTCCAGTTCTCGCCGACCTGCACTGGTTACCAGTCAAGCAACGGATTGACTTCAAGGTTTTGTCGCTCACTTTTAGGTCCCTTCATTCTATGGCTCCAGCCTATCTCTCCGACATACTCTCCCATCAGGCAAAGCATCGTACCACCCGCTATTCAGAATCCAGCAGTCTAGAAATACCTCGTACAAACCTTAAATCCTTTGGAGACCGTGCATTTAGTTCGTATGCTCCCACAGCCTGGAACTCCCTCCCGACCTGCGTCAGAACATCCCCTGACCTGACCACATTTAAAAGGAACTTAAAAACACACCTATTTAGGACAGCATCTAGTGGGTCCCTGTGATTCGTCCTTCACGTGCTTATGCGTGCTGACATTGTGCATGCTGCCACTAACCACATTTGCATGCCGACCCTGTGCATGTCACCCCTAACCATGTTATTCATCTTGTTTGTTTTTCAAGCATGATTTTACTTACCATTCAATTGCATTTCCCTTTGCAGCAAATGTAAAGCGCCTAGAAAGAGATTAAGTTCTCTGAGGGCGCTTTATCAAGTGAATTATTATTATTATTATTATTATTCGGTTTTCAGCTTCTTTTGGAACGTCGTGAAATCGAGAGACGAGGAGATGTCATTTAGTAGTGAGTTCCATGCTTTGGGAGCATAGTAACAGAAGGCGATTTGAAGTCCACAAGGGGCACTGGTAATCGACCAGAGTCAGAAAAACATGTTGAGCCATTGAAGGTCTGATGCGAGACTTATTCAGATTGGCATGCCGAAGGAAGGGAATGGAGGGATGTACACGTGATTGGCAGAATCTTGAAGTCGATATGCCTCGTGCTTGATAGGCTGCGAGAGCAGATTGGTGAGCTGTGAAGATGAACTTCGAGATTAGGTTAGCAGGGCATGCTTATAGGTAGGCATTGAGATAAAGAAACACAAGGTTGAAGTTTCTCTGGGAGTTTTGTAGCTAGTTGGGGGTGCGAGCAATCGACAGTAGCCAGACGAACAGTTTCTTGCTATTGGAGGCCTCAAATGGAACTAATCCGAATAGGTTGGCCGGAGCAAGAGAATGGAGGGACGTAAATCTGAGTGGCATGATCTTGAAATCGATACACTGCTTGATAGTCAGCCATTACAGGTGGGTGAGCAGCGGGGGTGTTAAGTGGCTGTTGCAAAACGGTTACAAAATATTCGTTGCGTTATTAAAGTAAGCCAGATATAATTGCTGCCTGTTAAACACATAAACCACGAGTTTTTGGGCTTGTAATTGCTTTAAAGATTTGTGTACTTTTTATGAAGTACTGGTATGCCCGGTGGTTAAGGTACTTGCCCCGACCAAGGTCCGGCCGAGGTCGTGGGCTCGAGCCCCGAGGCATTTGTGAAGAGCCTGCAGAGAGATTAAGTTCTCTTAGGGTGCTATACACATGAATTATTATTTATTTATTCATTTATATTGTCCGAGTGAAGCTGCCACAAATATTAAGCAAGTCTTTGAGGCATTTCGAAAGTTAAAAGTAAAAAGTGCCCCATCTTGCCTTAGTGCCATGGCGCTTATCTCCTGCACAGAAGAAGAAGGAGAAGAAGAAAAGGCGCACAGCTAAAATGCTGGTATTTACAAGAGCGAGCTAGCTAGGCATGATCCAGATCTGTTTCACTTCTGATGGCACTCAGAGTAGTTTATGCCCTAGCCTGTTGCTCGAGTGACAGCCACTGCCATCGCTGCAATGTGGCTAGCTGGCTCGAAGACGTGGAGTAGTGTTCGGTGTCTGATGTACAGATACGAGTAAAATCCGAAATCAAGTCAAAGATCCAAGTCAAATACAGGCCTCTCCCAGTCAGAATTATAATGATTTCGACGTCGAGTAGGTTCCAATTGCCAGCTAGCTCTGTGCAACATAATTCAGACAAGCCAAATCTGCTTTGCTTTAACTTAAGTTCAAGCCTTTGCTGCATCAGGGCTGGGTGATTTCATCTCCAGTCTGAGGATTTTGTTATATCCTTGCTCTCTCTCTTTCTCTCCCCTCCCCCACTCTGTCCTCTCTCTCTCTCCCTCTCTCTCTCTCTCTCTCTCTCTCTCTCTCTCTCTTTCTTACTCTCTCTCTTTCCCCCTCTCTATGGTTCGACTTCACTTGGTTCTCCATTTTTACATAAATCCCGGGACAGTGGCCTGAAGACCGACTCGAGCAGTTTAGAGACAGGGCAAGTGGTAACTATGACTCGGAGCTGTTAGATCCCAGCTCTAAGCCTTGGGGTAAGGGACTCGCTCTTCACGACCCAGGTCGTGGGTTCTTTTTTTTAAACTGCAAGCAATTGGGATAGCCGTCAAGGCTTTTCTGTCTCTATGGAAATGAGGCTGTTAAATCCGTTAACCTCTACCTCCTCAATAGCGACTAGCACTGGGAAATGGTGGCTATTGACACGGCGTCATCACCGCTCAGTGCCCGATCCTCGGCGTGCAAGCAGCCTAAAGGGGGAATCGAGGCCGAGCCAAGTTGTGGCAATCAGGCTCGTGCTCCAATCAGTCAGAGGAATGCGATTAGCAAGCCTTCTGCATCGGCACCAACTGCTTTGTCCGATTCGTGCAAGCTGCACAAAACTTCCGATAGGTTGAGGTGAGCTTTGGCTGCACTAATAACTCGTCCGAGGCATCTGCAGAGATTTAAAACTGCCGAACACAGCAAATTTATGCGATGATATGCCACCGTGAGTTTTGCATGACAGCCGGGTGGAGGGCATCCACCAGAATGGGTAGATGAAGATGCTGCTTCTGCTGCTGATGTGAAGGTTTCTCCTGTTATGTTGTCTAGGATTTTCTAGTCAGTGTAGCTGATAGTTTTTGATGCTTTAGTGCAAAGGAAGCTGGCACTTTAAACAGCTGCATGCTAATCTGAAAAAGGGCATGAATTGTTGATAATAATGATTAGCCACTATGTAATAATGAACGACAAATAGCCAGTTGGTAAAAGCGGCTATAATAAATTGCTGGCAGGTAATATGCTGTTGCCTCTATAGATATTTCATTAAAAATCGGCATTGGACATAACTTGTTTTCAATCTGTCGTTGAATGGCTGCCTTTGGGACTACATACTGCCACCTTCGCAAGACCGTACGACTTGAAACCAGTACTTGCATGTACAGCAAACTAGAGCCGTGATTGGCCAGGAGGTGAGGTGGCCACTCTTCACTACAGAGGTCGTGGATTCGAATCCTGCAGTGGGCAGTCCTTTATTGCCAACTGCAAATGGAGGTGATAGCCGTTAAGGGTCTTCTGCTGCTACACATGTGGCTGTTAGATCAGCTATTTATTTAATTATTTAATGGCAAATCAATGCCACGGTGGTTTGGCCCAGTGGTTAAGGTGCTCGCCCCGACTAAAGTCTGGCTAAAAAGCCTGGTGGTGTAAACTTTCGTGCTGTGTGTCGACTGTAGGAAATAATTGAGGGACGATGGGGCTTCAGTGGTGAGGTGTTAGGGGAGGAGTGTCACTATGAGGGCCGAAGCTTAGTGTTCGAATAGAGGTCAGAGGGCAAGGCTTTAAGTGACAAGCGATTGGCTTCAGCTGAAAGTCATGAAAAATAATAATAACGCTAATACATTTGTATGGTACCCTCACAGAACGAAATCTCTCTCTCTCTCTCTCTCTCTCTCTCTCTCTCTCGGCACTTTGACAGCACACACAAGCACACAGATTTACAAAGGACCCAGCAAATGCTGTGAGGAAAGGGTGCATTTAGGCTTCTTTTTAAGTTTCGACAATTTCGTCAATGGGATGTCGTAATGTCAGTTGGGAGTGAGTCAAAGGCTTTGGGAGCATGCGAACTGAAGGCACGGTCTCCAAAAGATTTCAGATTGGTTCAAGGCACAGCTAGACGACACGAGTCATAAGAGCAATTGGTATAGTGCCTAGCCTGGTAGGGGAGTAGTTCTGATAGGTAGGCTGGAGCAAGAGAATGAAGTGACCTACAAGTGAGTGACAAAAACCTTAAAGTCAATGCTTGATAGCCAGCGCAGGTCGGTAAGAGCTGATTTAACGTAACAACTGCAATGACCACGACAGACAAAAAAAATGCGAGCTGATTTAATGACATCGTTATGTAGTGGCAGAAAAGCCTTCAAGACTATCCCCACCTATCGCAGTAAATACAATAACAGATAAATAAAGAATGCACTGCAGGACTCGAAACCATGACCTGGTGAATAGGTAGCACTTAACACCTGGGCTAAGACCCAGGAACAAGCCTAGCTGCAGAGTTTTGCACCAACTTTAAGCAACTAAATGCACAGGTCGGAAGACCTGCATGTACTGTTTGTGGAAGTTGAAGCAGGACGTTACAAATGTATGGACTAACTTGATGTATTTTCACTGTCTAAGGATGCCAACATTTTGAAATGGCACTTAGCTCACCGTCATCTGACGTGGACCTGATGTGGTTGTCTAGTGAAAGGTGGCTTAGGAACAGTTCACCCTGATTTCATTTCGTGATTTTCGTTACAGAAGATGTGGTGGCTCAGCCCATTTTAAAGGGTTGGTTTTCCAATTTCCGAGCCATCTTAAAATAGTAAATACTAGCTTATTTAACAGCCTCTTTTGTATATCGACAGAAGAGCCTTTACGACTATCACCACCACTTGCAGTGGCAATAAAATGTCACCCACCACAAGATTTGAACCCACGATCTCGGGAGGTCGTCGAAAGCAATCGCCATACCTAGTGTGCCATCGCGGCTCACCGAAGTATCTTAGGTTTGTCCATATCTATTAGGTTGGATTTATCATCATTCAATTTGAAAACGTTTGTTCTCATCTAATTGCAGATGCCAGCAATACATGCAGCATTGAGCGTTTAGAGAGTTTGGCATGCTGACAGGCTGGGATTAATCAAAGCATAATGATAATAATAATAATGCACTTGATAAAGTGCCCTCAGGAACTCAATCTCTTTCTAGGTACTTTACATATGCTGCAAAGGAAACACGATCGAATGGTGAGTGATATCATGCTTGATAAACAACATAACATGGCTAGGGGTGACATGCCTAGGGCCAGCATGCAAGTGTGGTTAGTGGCAGCATGCAGAGTGTCAGCACACATAATCACATTAAGGACGAATCACAGGGACCCACTATATGTTGTCATCAATAGGCATGTTTTTAATTTTTTTTTAAATGTGGTCAAGTCAGGGAGTATCGTGATGGAAGTCTGGAGTGAGTTCCACGCTTTGGGAGCATACGAACTAAATGCACGGTCTCCAAAGGATTTGAGGTTTGTACGAGGCACAGGTAAACAGTTAGTTTCCGAAAAGTGGGATACGATGGGTGGGGGAGTAGATCTGATAGGTCGGCTGGAGCCAAAGAATGAAGGGACCTAAAAGTGAGTGAAAAAACCTTGAAGTCGATCTGTTGCTTGACTTGGAGCCAGAGCAGGTCGGCGAGAAGTGGTGTGATGTGGCAACTTCGACGCTCACGACAGACAAGCCTAGCTGCGGAGTTTTTCACCAGCTGTGAGTTACAGTGTTGCACAAGTGGCTGATTGCACACGCCGGTAGACCAGCAAGCATTTAGTTACAGAAGTCAAGATAGGATGTCATAAATGCATGGACCAACTTCCATGTCGTATTTCTGTCCAAGCAAGCCCGAGTTTTAGCAATGTTCTGTAGCTGAAAGTAGGCAGATTTGACTGTGGAGCTGATGTGATCGGCTAACGAAAGGTCACTTTGAAACATGACACCTAGATTTCGTGCAGATTCAACAGGAGATATGCTGGCAGAGCCAATTTTGAGCGTTTGCCTTTCCAATTTCTGAATTACACTTGGTTTGCCCATAACTAGTAAGTTAGTTTAGATTAGTCATAATCAAATAGTCATAATTCAATTTAAGAAAATTTGCTGTCATCCATGTGCATATGTCATCAATGCATGCAGCAAGGGAGTTGAGAGAGTTTTGAAACGAAGTGGACCAATGAAAGAGCCTTTGGGCTCCCTGTACTTGTGAGGCTCCTTAAATGATTGTTTTCGAAAGGGACGTTTTCGAAAGGGATTCGAAAGGGAAAGGGACAAGACCCGATGCTAAGGACATGTTTATTATGTTCATTGTGCATGGCAGCAGCAGATCTGTGCATCGAGAAGTAGGACAATGCGAAAAGGGTGTAGAGAGCTAGCAGTCTTTTAAGTTGAGGTCTTTAATGGCAGGCTTGAATGTTTGCATTGAGGTGCTGCGAGGAATTGAAGGAGAGGAGTCCAGTGGGGATCTCATTACCTTAAGGATGAACTCTCTAATCTAGTCTTGTCTATCTTACTGACAAATAGGCTAGACAAGCAATCTGCTGCATGACCACATGGATTACTAGGTAAGGGGCTAACGTGAGAGCGACTGAGGATATGGTTGGAGGTAGACTTCTGCATTTTTCTATTGTGTATCTTTGATTTGACAATGTTTTTATAGTAGCTAGCCTACGCCTTTGCTACTATGGATATGTGTGTACAGTAGGCCTTATATACGAGTCGATGGACAATCAGTCCTAATCTTGTGTGCGCTTTTTCAAGCTTGCACTTTGTAGACCTAGCTAGTTTAATGTCTGGTAAACCATAGGCCATCTGGGTGCTGGTGTGCAATGCAGATCGATGGAGTGTCTTTTTTAACATTCCACTAGTAATGATAGGTCGGAGGGAGGATTTAGCAGCAAGGGTGAGGAGGATTTTTGCTATGGATAGCATCAATGTCAAAGTTCGTGATTCCCAGATTATTTTGGAGTCCGGGGAAGGCACAAAATTCAGACTGAATGAGATCATCATGTCAGGTGGTCATACATACTATAATTTATTATAGTATTGTATTATTTATAGTATTATATTATAGTATTGGCGTTATTTGATTGCCGCCTTGAGCTTGCTTACCCGTTTTGTTGTTCATTTTATTGAGTCCCGTCTGTGCATCATCCTAGCTGTTCTTTTTAAGGGTTGCCAGGCATGTGGGGCGTGTAAGTCTAAGTCTGCTATCGTCTAAGGCCCCTCTCATGGATTAAGGCTACTTACGGCAAGCAAAGACTAGCCAAACCAAAGATCTTACTAACTTCCTCATTCTCCGCTGGGCAGACTGCTGTAAGTCAAACTGACTGGGCTGCCGAAGCACCCGGGCCGTTAGCGTGCAATCGCTGGAGAATATTTGATCGAATGTGTGTGGCCTTTGTTGTGAGTGGGGTCATGCACATGAGCCACAAGAGAAAATGAATCCGCCAGTGAACGAAATTCGGCACTTGAAGCTACAGTTGAGTCGTCGAAGTAAATTTTAAAATCACTCATATCGAGGAAGGGACGATTTCTTGCTCCCAGAATCGATAGTATATTTGATATAGCGCCCTCAGAGAACTCTCGATCTCTTTCAAGGTACTTTACATTTGCTACAAAGGAAGCACATTCGAATGGTTAGTGGTACCATGCTCAATAAACAAGAATAGCATGGTTAGGGTGAAATGAGGTCAGAAAAACAATCTGAAATAAAGGAGGACTTGGTACCTTGTGAGCTGTAGATTACTGACACAATGGGCTACTTGCGGTTAAAGGGACTCACAACAAGAAATTCGAAAGACTGCTTCGAGGGGACTGCAAATGGTCTGAAATTGAGGGAGGAGCGTGCAGCAATGGCGACTTCTCGATAGTTTTTATGCGTCCAATGGTATCCAAGAAAGGGAAGCCTGTGGGAGTGGCATTAGTTATTGTCGGTGGGCAGTTAGTCGATGTCAGCTAGGTCTCGGTCGAAGTAAACAGGTCAAGGGCAGCATCAGGAGTCAACTCTATTATTATTATTAGTGGTTTATTGCTCGCTGATCGAGTGTTCCAAAGGCAAACATTAAGATTATCCTTCGAGTTATACTAGGCCTGATGACAACTGAGTTAGAGTTATTCATAGCAGTGGTTGACAGAGAGTACGGCTGGAGACAATGCTGGAAATACTGTGTATGCATGCCTTGTCCTTGTCTCCACACTTGTTACGAGTAGAAGGCTTAGGCCTCTTGTGGGATATTTGCAATTCACGAACCCTGCTGCAACCGGGAGTGCATTTGCACGGCAGTAGCAAAATGAGATCAGGCATGCACGATCGTACCTAATAATGGGATCACTAACTGTCGGCTTCGGTCGTTCAGTGGGGCTGGGGGCGGGTGCAGACCGAGCATGTGGTAGTGTGGGTGTGTGTGTGTGTGGTGGTGGTCCTTTGCAATCTCAAAGGCAAAAACAGCAGAGAAACTTGATAAAAAACCACCTTGGTTACCCACCAGAAATTCCACCACAATTAAGTCTCGGATGACATCTCAGCCGAATTCATCATAGCTCAGTCTCTAGCAAGGTCTTGCTGCGGTCGTAATCCTCTTAGAGATGCACCGAGTGAATGCCCGAGGAAGAGGCCGATACTTGATCCCGTTAGGATGCAGCACGGCTTTGACACTCCTCGATCGACGAGCTGTCACTGTAGAGGCACCACTCATTCTGGTTGCATGCGATCCACATATTTTTGGACACACTGGTCACATTGTGGCAGAAGCAAAGCCCTCCTTGACGGGTGATGAATTTAAGCTGGAGAAAGCTCGGTGGTGCTTCCTCGGATCTGCAAATGGCACCCATTCATCCCACAAGTTGCAGTGATGGATGAAGGAAGGCAGCTGGATATGTAATAGCAGATGCATCGCTGCCAGTCCAATGCGTGGTAGGGTCCTTAATACTCAAGTAGCATATGCTTGAGTGGTCATCATTGGGTTCACTCAGCCGAATTCTTATCTATAGCAAACTTCCTAACTCCTTTTCTTCTCTTTGCCACCCCACAAAAGAATACAAACATTGCAATCATGAATCAGTAAGACTATGTCACCCATGATAAGTCGATTCCACTTGCGACTAACAATTTTATGATATAAAATTTCGAGCAGTAATGTTCCATTTTCCCTTCGACAGCTTTGTTGCAGGTGTTTTACACGAAATGAAGTACCCTGTGTTTGTTACGTTCCCGACAGCCATGCCAAAATATGCATTGTAGGCGTCGTACACCTTAGCAGATCCTTCCGTTTCATACTTTTTTGTCCTAGTGATAAATTGGCCGCATACATAGCAAAATGTGTCTGCGGGGATGATTGCATCCTCTGGATGACATCCCAGGCAAGTGTTTATACGTGTTCACTTAAAAAGGTAAAGATCTCTGATTCGACAGCCTCATTTATGTAGCAGCATAGAAGCCTCAGTGGTTATCACTCCCTCTCTACGGTCAGTGAGCAAAGGATTGCCTACTGCAGATCTCCAACCCACGACCAGGTCATAAAGTGCGAGCGCCTGACCACTTTGCGAAGACAGACTTAGGCAGCAGGAAGTCAAGTGAGCTGGCGGGTTGTAAGGCTCCTTTATTTATAATACTGGCAAGTATTAATAAGTAAGTTATGAGTAATTGCTATATGTTAATGCACAGAACAGCTGATCAGTACTAAGCCTCGCCGACCTCATCTTGTGCTCAGCAATAAGGTTGGACACATCAAACGCAGAATTATTTAACACACGACTTTTGGCCGTGCCTGTATCTGCAATGTTCTGCAAAATATATGCATGCCAAAGTTATTGCTGTCATGCCAAAACAGCAGTTTTTGAGAAATACTGGCCATTTTCTTAATTTGTAAGAGCCATAATCAACGGGGAAAGAATATTTACCATCCGGGAGCTAAGATAAAACAACAAAATTGCCTTGAGTGAAATAATATGTACTAGGGTTGGCATAAGCAAACTTGAGAGTGGCTGGCAAGCAATGACGAGTGCTGGCAGGGAAATAAATAAAAACACGTCTCACCGAAAGCCGGGATTCATATTTGTGATAGAAGAGTCTCGAGGGTTCTGAGTGTCCATCCTGGGAACTCTGAAATTTGAATCATATTCACAGCGAGTTCCAACAGATATAAATACATATATGTATACATACAGTCACACGAAAAGTATTTAGTATTTACTAGGTGCATTAGACACCATCTACTTAGTAACTATGCACTCTTGGAGGTTGCCCACCGATGTCAGTCGGCTTTTGCCTAAACCCGATATATACATAAAAATGGACACTGTCGATATTCATTTATACGATAACTGTTAGAAACAAAAACATCCAGGTGATCTGGAGCGATATCTTTAAAAAAATACTAGCTGATTTAACAGCCTCTTTTGTATAGCGACAGAAGAGCCTTGACGGCAATCATCACTGCTTACAGTGATTAAGGATAGATATTTCACATATCGGAGTGAAATTTGAAATGCTAGTTCAGTTCTGCCTTTTTTATAGCTTAGTCCTTAATATTTTTATTTCGGTTTGATACATTTGGCTGTATACGTCATCAGACGTCCTGGGGTTTTGTGTTCCGTAATCGTGAATATATAGAACCAATTGTATCAAGCCGAAATAAAAAAATATTAAAGACTATGGTCAAACAAGCAGAGCTGAACTCACATTTCAATTTACACTCTGTTACGTGAAATATTAGGTGAGTTATTTAATTTACAAGGCACCAACCAACACTGGAAATGAAGCTGTATACAAGTCACAAGTATGCACCTCAACAAACTTCAAACATCTATAGCGATCTACCAAGGTTCGACAAGTTGGGATACAAGTCGCATATGATGCAGAGATCGGTAAATCTTCTATTTGTAGATTTGTTGCTTCCGGATTACACCCGGGTTAGGCATGGTTTGCATAACGAATTTTTCCTTTCATGTGGAAGTCGTCAGAACTTCCGATCCCAGTTCTAACATATTTGTCTTTCGAAAGGTACCATAAATGCATATTCGATGGTCGGACAAATGTTATAGGTATTTTCTTGACTTTCCTCCTTAAGAGAACTTAATTTCTATCCAGGCGCTTCATACGTGCCACAGGGCTCGAACCCACTACATCGCTCATCAAATGCATTCACCTTGACCTCGCTCATCAAAGCCTATCACCCGTGATGTTCCACGAGGGTCTGTTTTTTTATCAATTGCTATTCTCCATTGATACAGTGACCCATTGCAGGAGATTTATATTATCCGGCTGTAATTCCACAAAGTAACATGGAGTGAGTGTTGCGCTAGAGAGTTTTCTGTAGCACGTTTAAAGCCTAAGCGGCTTTCGGTGTGCATATGATAGCCACCAGACTCTATGCCATGCAAGAAAGAGAATCTTCTTATGAAGCATAGCTGAGTCAGGAGGGCTGTCGATGAAATGAGCAGCACGGAAAGCTGGAATGGATGTGCCACAGTTGGCAGCAGGAGAGATCTCAATGCATAAGAGTTTTGGAAGTGAGTTTCACTGTCTAGGACCTGCAGAGCATAAACTTCTGTCGCCAGAAGTCTTGTGAAAAAATGAAGTGAAAGAATGAAACAGCCAATTTATTGTCTATGGCTGATCTGAGGGCATGAGGAGGCCGAAACTGATGCAGCAGTTCAGCTAGGTATGAAGGAACCCATAGAGGCGTGTCTTGAAGTTCAGCCTAAAATTTGCTGCTCGGAATCTGTCGATCAAAGGTAGCCATTACTGCTCACTTTGCAAAGGAGGCCCGGCTGAACCTCTTGGACCAATCTTGCAGCCATATTTATTAGGAGCTGCCGAGGCCTAGTCTGTTTTTTTGGTAGCCCATCCAAAACTGTATTACAATAGTCCAGACAAGGCAGAAAGAACCAGGGTTAGATCATTAGTAGCCAGCCGCCTTGTAGATAGTCCCTAAACTGGCATCTGTCGATTAGGGGGAGTCGAGAGTCGGCAGCCTGCCTGTAAGTCCTTGCCTTTGGCAAACCTTCTGCGACAGGCCGCCACGTTGGAATGAGCAGGCATTTATGGCTACTGTGCACTCGACAGTATACACTACATGTCGAGCTGGTTTTGCCTAGCAGTTATGGTGCTTGCCCCGACCAAGGTCAAGGTGATTGTATTTGATGACTTGAGGTCGTGGGCTCGAGCCTCTTGTCATATGTGGAGCGCCTGAATAGAGATTAAATTCTCATAGGGCGCTGTACTAATGAATTATCTATTTAAATCTAGCTATCTTTTTTTTGCTCGTCTTGCTGTAGCCATTAGCAGCTGATTACTATGCCTTAGAAAAGATAATGAATAAGCACCACTGTGACCTGCTGCCTGCCTGGGTGGTACCTATTCTGTGCACCATAGCACGTCGAATCGCTGGTGCATCTGAAATACACACACTTGGAAAATACACAGATTGAAAGCTTTGCAGAAACCTGCAGACGTCGAGGCCCATCCCGACTGATGGATGTAGTAGTAGCGGCAGAAGGGCTCTGTGCAGCAGCAGCAGCTTGGACTGCTGCTGCTGCTGCTGCTGCTGCCGCTGGTGCGCTGAGCTTGGCAGTGCTCACCAGGTTAACGTGTGAGTTGAGATCTGCTGCCTAGTGGCGAGCTTTTTTCCTAGCCGTTTTTTGAAGTGCCGTGCTACTAGGAGCTGTGCTGTAAAATTTGGTGAGGTCGGGCTCGGGAAAAAATCGCAGTATCATCGTTGTTTTGCGAGCAGCATCATCGGTGCCAGTGCCCTCGTCCTCGTCAGATGCAATGCCTTTGCTGCTTGCAGGAACTGCCTCTTCAGGGCTCTGTCTGACCAGCTGACAGGGACAATCGCCAATCACCTCGTGTATCGCGCTGCAGTCGTGGAGTTCATGAGGCGAAACCGAGCCGACTTTGAGCCGTTCGTCGAGGGTTCGTCGTTCGAAGAGCACCGTAAGTAGTAAATGCCCCCCTTTTTTGTAGCAGCTACTCGCTTATCGTGGCTTGCGCAAAGAATGTGACTGCCGAGGAGGTGCTAGGAAGTTTCCGCAAATCGATCCCTCGATATTTTCCTGTGCTAGCAATGCACAGGTGTGCCATACAAATTAAATATAAAGTTATTATTTAAAAACGATTGCCGATCACTCGCTCAAGTTTTGCCCCAGGCGGCTCGAACAGGCTTATTGCACGGCATGCATCCACCGATGGAGAGATTAAAACGCATCATTTGCAATGGCAAGATTAAAATGGCAAGATTAAAGCAATTAAATGGCAAGGTTAAATGACAATAAATGGCACTAAATAACAAGATCAAAGCGGACAAGTGGTGGAGTGAGTTGCCATCGGGTCACTAGCCCCTGCCACCAGCCCATCTATCGCCAACAGCAACGTCCTTGGCTGCAAAAGGTCCTTGCTGCATGGCTCACTGCCTGCCTACACCCGTGGATTATAATATGTATATATATATATATATATATAGAGAGAGAGAGAGAGAGACAGACAGATCTATTCAGGTGCTTCACATATGCCCCGGGGCTCTAGCCCACGACCTCGGCTAGACCTTGGTCGGGGCGAGCACCTTAACCGCTGGACTGAACCAGAGCGGCAGTCGAATAGCTGTGGTCGGTGATATATGGTGCACGTGCGAGTGAGTGTTCGTCTGAGCCAGTTGCCGTTTTAAGACGTCTGCCCCATGGTTGCTGGTGGCCTGCAAAGAAGTGCTCGAAAACTTTGCACCCAGGCACCCTGTGCCAGGCAGACTCACCATGCCGTGCATATCAGCAGAGCAGCAGCAGAGCTGCACTCCTGGAATATAAATCTGTGGCCAAGCCATTGCTCAGCCGCAAGAACCTGATAAGGGAACACTTCTTTCCCAGGGGAGGGGCGGAGGGAAGGGGCTGAACCTCGATCTTAACGGACTCAGCCCATCTCGGTAATGTGGTGTATCTCCGTCTGTAACTCCACAAAGCCACAAAGACTACGTGGTTGTTACGCAGGAAAGTTTTGTATAGCCTACTCACAGCCTAAGCTGCTTTCGGTACGCATTCGGTAGCCAACAGACTTCATCTCATGCAACAAAGAGAAAGTGCGTAGCATAGCTGAGTCAGAAGAGCAGTTAAGGTAGTGAGTAGCATGGAAGTAGCAGCTCAGAATGGCTGGAATGGATGCACCATAGTCGGCAGCAGGAAAGTAGTTGTCGTTATATAAGAATTGATCACGTGAGTTCCATATTCTAGGACCTGCAGAGCAAAAGCTTCTATCGCCAACGGTCTTTCGGCTTAGGAATGGAACAGTTAATTTATTATCCATAGAGGTCTTTAGAGCATGGGGAGACTTAAACTGGTTCAGCAGTTCAGCTAGGTGTGAAGGAGCCAAGCCATGGCATCAGCGAGTCCATCCGTAAGGTTAAAGTATCCCTGCTGTCCACCACTCAGTCACAGAAGAATACTAGCCCTCTTGACCTATTCCCACTGTCGTACTTATGTGGTACATTGATCTGCTGCTGCCATGCATAACTAACATAACAACGATGTCCATTGCCTCGGGTCTTGTCTCTACATCTTTCAAAAAGCTGTTGGGACACTTACTAAGAAGGTAGTACTAGAAGATGAACGTTGATGAGGCAACACTAGAACACTAGAAGGAAACAATAAAGCAGTGTAACTTAGACAACTTCTGTCCAGTCTGGTTACTGCCTTTCCTATCAAGTACGCTAGAACAAGTAGGGGTATACCGGCTGAACTCTTTTATTATATTGACACTTCAACTCTTTACATTGCTAGTAAGTTCCAGTCTGGCTGTAGAGCTAATCACTCCATAGTCAGCATTGCTTCGGGTGTACAACGACCTACTTAGGAATTCAGACATAGGTAGAGTATCTCTCCTTTCGACAGCTTTTGATACTATCGATCACCAAGTCCTTTTTGAACGCCTCTCATCTCGCCTGCGCATCACTGGCACTGCTCTGCAATGGTACAGGTTCTATCTCCGTGGGAGACCCCAGAGTGTTGATATGAATGGACAAAGATCATCCGAGGTATCTCTGAATTATGGGGTACCTCAAGGCTCCTGCTAGGTCCGGTTCTTTTCACGGTTTATATTCTCCCTCTTGCCGATGTGATTGCCAAGTGCAATCTAGGCTTTCATTTCTATGCCGATGACTGATTTAGGTCCTCTACCAGTGGGATACTTCAGAAAGTTGATATCAACGGGCCGCACTCATCTGAAGAGCCTCTAGAATATGGCTTACCCCAGGAATCTGTGCAATCTTGATCAAATTATTTTGACATTTTATATTATCCTTTTGCTGATTTAATGACCAAGTACAATCTATGCTTGCATTTTTTACTCAAACTTTTGGGTCTGCTTAGACTGGGATACTACGTCCAAGTTTGTCACCTTTTGTAGCATCCTGCCTTTTCTTCTGTAGCGCATGCTTGTAAGTCTTCCGGTCTCTGCAATTAGGCACTTACAGTTAGTGAAAAACTCTGCAGCCAGATTTTTTCTGTCGTGAGCATTGCAGTTACCACGTTACACCACTTCTTGCCGATCTGCAGTGGCTCCTCATCCAGCAGCACGTCGACTTTAAGGTTTTGCAACTCATCTTTAGGTCCCTTTATTCTCTTGCTCCATCCTGACTCTCAGAACCGTTTCCCAATCAGGCTAGGCATCACACCACCTGCTCGGCTCACTCAAGTCTTTTAGCTGTGCCTCGAACCAACTTCAAATCCTTCGGAGACCATGCCTGTAGGTCGTATGCTTTCAAAGCCTTTGTCTCGCTCCCGAGTGACGTTTTGACATACCTTGACTTTACGACATTAAAAAGAAGCTAAGCATGCACCCTTTCCTCACAGCATCTACTGGGTCCTTGTGAATAGTCATTGGTGTCTTTATGCATGCTGACACTGTGAATGTTGCCACTAACCACGATGACACACTTCCTTTGCAGCATATGTAAAGTGCCTGGAAAGAGATTTATAATAATAATAATAATAATTCACTTGATAAAGCGCCCTCAGAGAACTTAATCTCTCTCTAGGTGCCTTACATTTGCTGTAAAGTGAAATGCAATTGAATGGTAAGTAAAATCATGCTTGAAAAACAAACGAAATGAATAATATGGTTAGGGATGACATGCACAGGGTCAGCATGCAAATGTGGTTAGTGGCAGCATGCACAGTGTCAGCACGCATAAGCACATCAAGGACGAATCACAGAGACCCACTAAGTGCTGTCCTAAATAGTTGTGTTTTTAGGTTCCTTTTAAATGTGGTCAGGTCAGGGGATGTTCTGACGCAGGTCGGGAGGGAGTTCCAGGCTTTGGGAGCATATGAACTAAATGCACGGTCTCCAAAGGATTTAAGGTTTGTATGAGGTATTTCTAGACTGTTGGATTCCGAAAAGCGGGTGGCACGATGCTTGGCCTGATGGGGTAGTATATCTGACAGATAGGCTGGAGCCATAGAATGAAGGGACCTAAAAGTGAGTGACAAAACCTTGAAGTCAATCCGTTGCTTGACTGGTAGCTAGTGCAGGTCGGCGAGAAGTGGAGTAATGTGGCAACTGCGGCGCTCACGACAGACAAGCCTAGCTGCAGAGTTTTGCACCAGCTGCAATATTAGTTCACTGAAGGCACTATACACATGGGTTGTTATTTTTGTTCTTAAGATGTACTGCTCACACTGTAATCATCCGAATAGGTGTAAATCTGACTAGCCGTACCTCGATATGTATGGAACCACTGTAGCGTAGCAGCCTCTGCAAGATGCATTCCTTCACCAAGCCAAGGGGCCCCCCACCCCCACCCCCGCCTAGGGGGGCAGCTGCGTGAGCCCGGGCAGCCATGTACAACTTTATGACTTGCCGTGCTGGGTGCAATGCAGGCATGCATAACACATGCACACCAGTAGCTTTTTGTGCGAATGCAAGGAGTGACTGATCGCTCCAGGTAGCATGCTTGAACGCATGCAGAAAGCACCGGCAAACGCCAATACACAGGCAGCTTAATTTTGTGCACTTGCGATAGTACTTAGCCGTCCGACTAGGGGACAACCGGAGCCACAGCAGGAAACGTCTCGGTAGTAGGAACGTCTTCCTTGGATTGCCACCTCGCGAGCACATCCACGAATGCCCACGCACACCCACAAACGCACACAAATAGCCACCCAATGACACACTCACGCACTCACCCGCCCACCCGTGTGCACATTCGGACACATACATACACGAATAGGTATGCATGTATATGGGCTCATCTGCACTTATACGTGGTTGCATTTCCAATCGCCTCTGAAGTAGATGTTTTGTTGTTGCAGCAGCTTACTGCTACATTACGATGGGACAGGTGTTATACTTTCAATTCATAGTGAAGTGTAGGCAGAAGAGAGAGAGAGAGATAGAGAGAGAAAGAGAGAGGAAGGGAGGGATGGAGTGAGGGAGAGGAGAGAGAGAGAGAGAGAGAGAGAGAGAGAGAGAGAGAGAGAGAGAGAGAGAGAGAGAGAGAGAGAGAGAGAGAGAGAGAGAGAGAGAGAGAGAGAGAGACAGAGACAGAGACAGAGAGACAGAGAGAGACAGAGACAGAGAAGGGAGGGATCAACTTGGTATTTCGCTTTGCCAAATGCTAGAGTCGAGATTACACAGGGTCTCTCTTCATCCACAGTTTGTCATTTGCAGGCTAGATACGTTTCAGTATTTGAACGAACAGAAAATGGAAGAACATTATAATAACAATTAGAATACATTTGTGTAGCTCCCTCGGAGAACTGAATCTCTTTCTTGGTGCTTTACAGATACTGTAAAGAAAGCATGAATGCTCATATGCTCCCAAAGCCTGGAACTCACTCCCGACTTCTGTCACGATATCCCCTGACTTGACCACATTTAAAAAGAAATTAAAAATGCATCTATTTACGACAGCATTTAGTGGGTTCCTGTGATTAGTCCTTTATTTGCTTATGCATGCTGACACCATTGCATGCTGCCACTAACCACACTTGCATGCTGACCCGGTGCATGTCACCCCTAACCATGTTCTTCATGTTGTTTATCAAGCATGATAACCACTCACCATTCACTCGCTTTTCCCTTTGCAGCAAATGTAAAGGGCCTAGAAAGAGATTGAGTTCTCTGATGGCACTTTATCAAGTGTATCGTTATTGTTATTATTAATAATATGAAAATTCGCAATATCATTAAGCATGACATTGTTAGATGTGACAAGCATGGACATCTGTCCACTGCAGGATGCTCGGGCTAAGTGCCACAACTTCCGGAAAAGCTTCGATTTTATTGTTGACAAGAATTTACCAATGTCCTAAACCGAAAAATTCAAATGGCATTCTGACCAGTTTTGGTGGTGACCTTTTCTCACTTTTATTTTAAACTTTTTTTAAATTTTTTTGAAAAACTTTTTCTTTTTTTTTCTTTATTTGGTCTCTGCCCGCGTCCCATAATTTTAAGCATCTATCGAGATGCATAATTCTCAGCTGTGACCTTAGACTGGGGTGAACATTCAGTTAGCTGTGTAGGATTAGTAGTTAGTGTCCTAGCTTGCTCCGGTGGATTTTGTCTAGCTGTCAAGAAAAACATCGACATATTAGTAGCAGTCGCTAACTTGTTTAACATGCAAGTCTGCGAGGTTGCAGCAGGTTTGACGAGGTCTCCCTAAGACTGTCCTGGGAATGTGGAACCGTATTCACCGCTTCTTTTGTGAAACAGATGAACAAATTAGAGCACGAGCTCTATGATATTTGGTAGGGTTAAGTGCTACTATGCTTTGCTCTCGTGTCTGATCTCCCACAGCATGGAGTAAGAGCAGTTAATAATTTCTCCTTTTAATCCACTGGCAGATTGAATAGCTTGCTAATCTCCTTCATATTAAATCCATCCCAGCCTGTTTGCCCTGACTTTACTTTCACTAGTAATAATTCTGTACATTCTCCTTAGCATTCCTCTTTAGCATTAGTCATGCTCTCTTGGCCTTTTCACTCAAGCACCGATGATGTAGCACTTTAAGATTAGCATGTTGCATGGTGACCTGGCAAAAGGATTAACAAGTTTCTCCATAAGCTTCATTGGGTGAGAGAGAGAACCCTTTATTAGATTTACGGGGCTAAATCCAGCACCTAATTAGTGAAGAGTTCAAGGAAAAATTAATTAAAAGCAAGAAATAATATTAACTGCCATGAGGCAGGTGAGTGCATAATTGTCATTATTTTGATATCGAAATCAGTGCTGAGAGGTTGTTGGTATGCAATATATGGCCCCCGTTATGTGTCCTGGAACAAAATGTACTAAACAAAGTATGTTCGACGGTGAAGGAAAGTACGCAAGAAAAGAAACACCGATAAGTAGCAAGAAAAGATGGTAGGAAAGGAAGTGCCAGAGTCAGCTTCGGGAGAACAATCAGCCGGACAGCACCGTACTGCACACGTGCATATGTGGTGAAGTTTCATTGTTAGAGATCGGCATAACTAGGGCGTCTGTTTCTTACAAGCCTTCACGTAAAAGAAAAGGATGGGCTAATTGACCATTCCGAAGGGAAATTAGTCTTTGTATCTTTGTAGAGTCACGGACAGAGTTAGGTACAAAGAGATGGGCCCCAGTGAGTAGTCGTTCAGCCAGTGCCATCGCGGTCACCGTGGATTCCTCCGAGCTTTCTTGTGTGAGCGCTCGCCACCGGTCTCTCAAGATATGGCAAACGCCTGTCCTTGGCATCTACGATCCTTTCTCTTAGAGAGTTGAGTCTGAGTTCTATATACAAATTCACACACACACACACACACACACACACACACACACACACACACACGCACACACACACACACACACATGCATCTACATATATGCCGAATGTGTGTGTGTGTGTGCACGTGTGTGTGTGTGCGTGTGTGTGTGTGTGTGTGTGTGCGCGCGTGTGTGTGTGTGTGTGTGGTGTGTGTGTGCGCGCGCGTGTGTGGTGTGTGTGTGTGTGTGTGTGTGTGTGTGTGTGCTTCTTTGCGATATGTTTGCCATTCGTGCACGGTCGTGGCCTGCCGGTGGGGATCCACTTTCTGCCTCTTTTTGTACGCCACCTTTCTGTCGGCTGGTGTCAGTTACTTAATCTCATGCTGCATCTGATCACTTGCCTACCGGAGATCATTTTTCTGCCCTTGACTGGTGTCACCGCTTGGGAGGATGAGAAGAAAGGAACTTCTTGGCATGTGCTCCTTAGCATATGTGGGTATAACAGCAACCCTGGAGCCGGTGTTGCATCAGGATCAGCGAGATCTGCAGTCTGTGTCATGCAGGTGCGGCTCGCTGAGCTTGCCATAAGCCGACCTTGTTTTCTCTTATTGACGTTGGTTACACTCGTTTCCAACGAGGAAAAGAAATGGCATGGTGGTATGCGCTGTCAGGCGCAGCACCTGTGTGGAGCGGCTTCTCTCGTAATTCGAGATCCAGCAGTTGATGGAGCTAGCTGGACTGAGGGTTGGATAGCAGGTGGCACGTTCACGACTGCCAGTCAATTCACAATTTGCGTTGCCATAGTTGGCTGCCCACATTGCCAATGTGCATACAGAGGCACTTTTTGAAATCCGGCATGGGTATGTACACTCGCTTGCTTAAATATCGGCAAGGCCACCTAAAATGGCCACTGGACCTCAAAAGTTTTTATTCTGATGTGAACAACTTTACTTCGACCTGCTGTAATTACGAGTAGTATATAAAATAAGCTTACATAACATGTAAGCACGTTTTTATTAGGAGTTTATTAATATTGAGAGCTAATCAGTTATACCACTGTGATAATCAATAACCTGTCGGAGTCACTCCGGCATAGACCGAACTAAGTCTTCTCAGACGTCTTTGCCGATCGGTGTCCAATTGTCCGGCAAACTTAAGAAAAGCGATTCTGTAGATGTGCTACAACCCACCTGAGCTCTGGGCCTTCTATCCATCTTACCCCAGAGCCGCTCAATGAGATTCACGTCTAAAGATTGACTGGGCCATGCTCTTAGCATAATGGCCCTAAACTTGACTCCACAGTATAGCAGAACAAATATTGAATGCCCTTAGCCGCATGCTTGGGCTCCTTGCCATGTTTGAAATGAATGCTATCTCAACGACGGTACATTGAAATAGTTACCACAACGTTCTGGGATAGTTCTAAATAAACGTCTGGCCTCGTGATGCCATGTATCCACTATGGAAGCAGTTCCAAATCATGACCGCTTTGCCACCAAATTTAAGTGGTCTTAATTCAATTATCATTGAAACCTTCGTTGGAACAACGATGCACGTACTGCATACGTTTGCAATTACCAAAAATGGCAAATTGACTCCATCAAATTGAATTCATCACATTCGATTTTGTGTTTGTGGTTACTCTCTGTGCTCTCTCTCTGTGCTCTCTCTCTGTGCTCTCTCCCTCTCTCTCTCTCTCCCTCTCTCCCTCCGTAGCCTGCTTCAAATGACCTATTTTATGCTTGATGGGCAGAAGTCGCTTGCTTTTTTTGTTCCCAGCAAACGTACCTTGTTCATCTAGTTGATGCCCAATCGCATCCCTACCAACTAGCTTCCCAGTAGCATCCGGAAGGTTTTGAGCATGAACCCTCACAGCGGTGGCCTAACCCTTTAGTTTTATCGGTATGTCTTTGTTGCTTAGTGACACATGTGCAGCCGGGCTTTTGCGTCATTGGTCATATCGGTCGTAGCTATCTTCTTTGGGTTGTACCTCACCGATGTCTCGCCAATCTGCAATTGTATGGCAATTGCAACATTGCTAAGTCCCTTTTGGTGCAAAGCCCACATTTGATCCTTCTAAGGCAGTCAAGTAGATGGTCTTAGGCGCGACAATTGGTGACGTGATTGATGATAGAGTGAGGCTAGGAAATGAGAGCCATGCCGGTGCACTATTGTTTTTGTGGTACTGCGAATGTCTGAGTACCTCGGCAAACGAGCAATGCAGTGGTTTTGAAGGTGCTGTAAAATGGGGAATCTAAGGCCGAATATGCTTTTTTCGTATTTTTCTGCTGTGGAAACTGGTTTATGAATGTGCCATCGTGTAAGGCATTATGTTAATTGGGTGCATTCATTCTTTGTGCTTCAGTCTAATGTTTCATGGTCGAATGGGTACTACTCATCATAAACAAGGGGTTGCCGATACTTTTTGGCTCGAGTGTATTTCAGTGGAAGTGCTCCTATACACGATACCTTTTCCCAGAATTTGACAGTTGGCTGCAGGCATTTGGATGAACAAGCCTTACCGAGTCACCGGCAGACGTAAAGCCTTCTTTTGCAGTTCGAAAAGAACAGGAATTTGCTTTTGTAGCTCCGTGCAACTCTACCTCAAGCTTCCGAAGTCCAGTGAACCCCGAGCCTTAGCCCACTGTAAACAGCTTACTATATTCTTTACGCACAGAGGTGGTTTTCTCTTAGCGACTCGAGCATGCAGACCACCTTCACCCAATCGCCTTCTGGAGCTTGATGTTGCTGCTAGCTAGCTTTTCAAACGATACTTGAAGACTTTTAGCATTAGCGTTTGGACCCGGGTCCTAGCCCAGATCCAAGTTACTTGCTCTTCACGACCTTCAGTTGACCTTCAGTTGCCCTTCAGTGGACGATTCTTTACTGCCCACCGAAAGCAGTGGTGATAGCCGTTAAGACCCCTCTGCTGCACTAAGAAACTTGGCTGTGAAATCAGCTAGCTTTTGCTTTTACTTTTGCTGCAGGAAAACGTTCCTGTAACCAAATAAAAGATGGCCTTTTTCAGTGTGTAGGGGACCCGTCGACCGTCGGAGCGTTTCCAGGGCTCGAAGTCTTCACCATGCTCCTCACAATGTACGAAGCTGTACACTTCGATATCGATTGACCAGTAGCACTCTGACGTCTAGCGTCCTGCCGCAGACCGAGCCATATAGTTTTACTCCTCCGGATGCATGGCATGGCCTTTGGGGTGACCGGCAGGGGTTTTCTCGACAATACGTTACTTTCTGGGGTAATTTTGAATAAACGTCTTGAGTAAGCGGCTGCATCGTGATGCCAGGTATGCACTACAGAAGTATCCCCAGATCTTGAACGCTTTGAAGCCAAATTTTGCCTTCTACTTAAGGCAAGTATGTCATTTAAGCCTGTGTTAGAGCAACGGTGCTCGCACTGTCTACATTTTCAGTCACCGAGATTCCCAAATTGACTCTTACCGCCATGCGATTTTGCTTCAGTCTTCACGGGTTTGCTCTTGCCCTAGCCGTATCTAAACGAGCCGATTTATGCATGACGAGAGAAGTGGCTTTTTTGTTCCGACCTAACAAAAATAAATAAATAAGTACTAGCTGATTCAACGGCCTTATTTTGTATAGCAACAGAAGAGCCTTCACAGCTATCACCACCACTTGAAGAGGCGATAAAGGATCGCCCACCGCAGGATTCGAACCCACGACCTCGGGACCGAGGTCGTGAAAAGCATCCGCCTTACCTAGTGAGCCATCACTGCTCACAACCCACCTTGTTTATCTAGTCAACGACTTAGTCTTAGTCTTACCGACCAGCTTCCCAGCAGCAGCCTGAAGCGTCTAAGAATGGGTCATCACATGGGTGGAATTATGCCCAAGGCTTCACTCTTTATCGATCTGGCCTAGTGGCTGTAGTTGCTCGGAGACAGCCGAGTCTCCTTACGTTATTGACGATACTGGTCTTAGCTATCTTCTTCAGGTTGTACCACACCGAAGTATCAGCAATTTGAAACTGTATAGCAGTAGCAACGTTACCGAGTCCTGTTTGGTGCAAAGTCCACATTTGGCCCTTTGTAAAGGCAGTCAAGGAAATGGTCCTAGAGACATGGCGATTGGCAATAGCCAGATGCTAGGAATTGAGCATAGCTGGTGCACTGTGGCTTGCTTACCAGCGCACATATCAAAGTGCCTCTACGAACGGACGATGCAGGCGTTTTAACGATGCTGTTGAATGGGGAAATCCACCATTTTTTTTATGAATTCACTCGGTCAAAAAACCTGTCTGCCGCTATGTTTCATTTATACGCCGTTGTATGAAAATGCCATCATAAAAAGCATTATTTTGATGGCATGCATTCGTCTTGTGGGCTTCGGTGTAATGTTTCACAGTCGAATGCCTAACACTCCTTGTAAGCCAGGGGTCGAAGACGCTTTTTTCACTCGAGTGTTTGTGCGAGAGCGAGAGGGTGTGCCTGCTTGTGTGGCAGGATTACTCTGCCATGGAGCCAGTGTTAACTGTTTTTGAGCTAAAAAAGGACAGCTGATAAAGCTACATTGCCAAAAGTCAGACTGCTCTTTAGCTGTCAGCCAGCTAGGAGTTGATAGCAGACGTTGAGAAACACCCAGCTACCATAATAATAATGATAATACATTTGTATATCGCCCTCGGATACTTCAGGCTCTTTCTAGGCACTTTGCGTTTGCTGCAACGGAAGCATGGTCGAATGGTTACACTCGATCATGCTTGAAAGACATTGGCTTGGGCTTATGCTGATCCTTTGCCGGGTTCGAGTGCTTGGTGCCAGACACAGAAATTTGATTTAATTTATTTTTTTCCTGCTCGTTATGGCAGCTGCTTGGCTGTCTCTCGGAAGCTTTGGTTGTTCTTCTTGTTCAGATGCTGCGTGCTTGCTTGTGAGTGATTTCTTGTGCGCCTGCCTTATGATGCTTCGGAACTGCCGGGTGCTGCAATACAGTAGTTTATTACCGTGGCCTCCGAAGCCTCGTGTTTTGTTTACTGAGTCTGATCTTCAAGTATTTTATCATCATCCTCTTCGGGGTTACTTGCCTTAGGTTGAATGCAACTGTCTCCCGCTTGAAGATCGGTTGGGTTGGTTGGGTGGGTTGGTGAGAGATGCCGGCAAGATGTTCCTGATTGGCTGCTTGTGTTTTGGTATCCTGCCGATGCACGGGATTCGTTGATGTGTTTTTTAATTTTTTTCCATTTGTTCCACTGAATCAACCTATTTAGACCTTATGCACTTCCAAGAGTTGGCTAACATTAACAAAGGTAATTAAGGTGCTACCAGCAGCCACTCATAATTGGCGCTGCTTTACTGCCTCTCGGCTGAGCCTTCGTGCTTCACGCTCGATTGCATCCCTCAAAATCATGCTCAGCTGTATATGGGCGCACGTGCGTGCGTGCATGCATGCACTGGCGTGGCGGCGCTATGTAGATTTCACGTAACGGGCGAGGCGCAGTGCGCAGAGAGCAACGGCCAGTGACGGTTTGTCACACGGACCATTGCAAGGCCGTCGAAACGGCATAACTAGCTCAACGACACTAGCCGACCGGATGCAGTCTTGACCTTGCGCTCGGCCTTGCCAAGGCGTGCACTGCCAGCGAAGCTGCTAACTTTGGTCCTGCAGATTAACCGACTCGCTAGGTGCTTATAAAGTGCAGTTAAACCGTCGGCCCATTTTTCCTAGCGTTGGCTGTAGCGCCGATCGCCAAACGGCTGCTGTAGTACTCTCGAGCGATAGTTTATTATGCCCCGCCTTTCTTTCTCGAAGTTGACCTCAGTACTTCTGAAGGCAAATGCTGTGATGTTCATGGCATGCGCAGGGCAATTCTGCTTGAGCTTTACATGCTGATTAGTTGAATTAATTCGGAGCTGAAGGTATCATTTCCTTTTTTCTTGTACATAGCGGTATGTTATTTTGGCACATTTGTGTGTTGCATCCTCTGTTCTCTCGGCTGATGTTCTCACGGAGACTTCCGCCGGAGTAGTATTCTGTTGCTGGTACAGCAGACCCAACATGGGAAGAAAGGTTGGGTCCACTGTACTATGACAGTATACTACTCCGGCAGAAGCCGCCGAGAGAAGAACAGCAGACCCACTTTTGGAGACACTCAGAGGCACCTAAAGTAGGGTGTTGGCTACTACGGCCCGCTTCCTCAGTTCATAGTAAACGACATCTGTCTGAGCCGTCTTTTGCTGTGCACGACTGCTCGCACGAACTTAACAACAGTGTGCAGTCTCTAGTGGTAGGATTGGATTCGTTATACAGCTTCTAATCCCCTAGTGCTTTTCTGAGCTTTGCTGAGCATCGTGAGAGTGCAGCAAGGCCCCCCAGTTGTTGGCTGGTCCATGAGCATTAAAGCACTGTCTAAACTTGTTGTGCCTAGTAATGTAATGTAGTAATGTAATGCGTCTCTATCTATAACTCCAAAACGCCACGAGGACTACGTGGACAGTCTGAGACTCTGGATTTAGTGGGTCAGGACATTAGCCAGTGGAGCCAAGCTGCAATACTTAGAGTATCAGGATGATGCTTAGAGCCCCCCCCCCCTATAAGAGCAACTTAACTGAAACAAGCCACTGCAGCAACTCAAAGATCTGATGCAGCATTGTATGCTGGGTAGAGCATAGCTGCTGCTGTCGGTGCTTGCATGAATTTGGCTGTTTTTTAAGAGTGGCTGTTGGCTCCAATCTAGAAGCAGGCTTGTGATTCCGATATGACTTTCCAGTTACCGTCCCCCCTAGCCCGTGAAAGGCTTAGGTCATAACTGTTGACCATCCGATGTCAATCAAGATCTGCATCACATCATTCATGTGGGTCAGAGGCTCAGCCAACTGGGTCTGGTAACCAAAGTAATGGCTTCCCTAGCAGGGTGGTTCAGTTCGAATGGTCACATCTACCGATGCCATTGGGGCATTTCATTATGTATCGTTCTGTTGGGTAACCTGCAGTGTCAGCTTACCCTGCAATCGGCAAATATTGGTGCTTTGAAGAAGCACTGAAGTCCCAGTGGACCAGGCACGGCAGTTTTGGGCGCACTCATATAAGAGCTGCAGAACGTCGTTGACCTCGGTCAGGTGTTTAAGCATGCATTGCATTGATGCTTGCTCGTGCTCACGACTTTGCTTCTGACCCATACGGCAGTGCTGAAAGTGCAACTAGGCAGATTGCTAATCATTCTTTTTGTTACCCAATCATTTATCAGCACCCGACTCCAATGTGTTCAATCGGCTGTCACAGCTGATCTGATTAGCCTCTACACGGAACTCGATGCCGGATTTTGAAATAGACCTGTAGGAGAATATTAATGGACCACGATTTCATCAGCCAACAACGTACACAAGTGCCTAGTGCTTTTATGCTGGCCACATTGTAATGCTGGTTGAGACTGTGTTTAAATCTTGCTATCCTGTCTACTGTGGTATGAGTCATTTTGGCTTCTTGGGCCAATGAGGTAAGGTGCTCACTCTTCACGACCCAGGTCGTGGTTTCTAGCCTTGCAGTGGGCGATTCTTTATCGCTTAATGAAGGTGGTGGTGGTAGCCGTAAAGGGTCGTCTACTGCTATATGACTGAGGCAGTTAAATCAGCTAAGCTTTCATAGGAATAATAATCATAATAAGACATTTGTCTAACTTCCTCGGATAACTTAATCTCGTTTTAAGAACTTTAAGCATGCTGTGAAGGAAGCCTTTCAACATGGTTAATGATAACATGCACTGCATCAGCACACAAAGCTAGATAATTTCACGGGCTTCAAAGATGACCATACATAGCACGTTCATGTTGTTTGAAATGGGGTTGCCGGTTGGCTATGAGGTCAAGATGAAAGTACTTGGCTTAGCCGCGCTTTTTCAACCTGTGCATTGTATTTGATGATTGGGCTACATATTAGCTTCGTGGTTTACTAAGTCACGAGTGTAAGTACATTCGTCTTTGTAGCTGGCCTATTAGTCACAGGTCGCATGCTTGTGCAGCCACTCTTCTGTTTATAAAGTTTTGAAAGATTCCTAATGTGGTATGTTTTTTAATTATCAGAGTATCTGATGAACTCGGGAGAAATGTGACCATTACATCCAGTAACTTGCAGAAAGCAACTGCCTATATTGTAAGCAGATGAATTGCGGCCGCTCAACCGGATGTAATTCTATTATTAATTAATTAATTAATGTTGCAATTATTACCGAATCTACTGCCTGTTCTGTTGGAGTGTCATCATCCTCGATTGCGAGGGATGGGTCCAGAAGCGAAAGGTCGAGGACGAAAGCTGAGAGGCTAGCTGAAGCCGTCAGCTATGCTACTGATGGCACTCACTGTCGTCACTGTCACTGTCGTCTCTCAATGTGCCATGCTAATGTGCTAGCAGTTTGGAACAAACTTGGACACTTTTTTGTCTTGCTTGCTCGTATTCGCCAGGTTTACTAAAGCTTGGAAATAAGCATGGGGCCGTTTTCATGCTTCTGGCTTCATGCTTGCAGTCCGTGCCAGACTCGTGTTCCCGCGATAGCTGCTGCTGCTACAGAAGAGTGGGTATGAAGAAATAGCGCTGGGTCGATGTGGGACGCAGGGTGCCTAGCTGACCGCGAGGCTCTACATTTCTGACCTCCAGTTGCGTGTCTCACTGAACTCCCAATCGTGTCAGTTTAAATATGAGCTACTTATTGCTCCAATTGTTTACAAGCTACGTGTTCAAGCAAAAAAAAAGAGGATGACCTGCTTGTTTCAGCGTGTACATGTTGGAATCACCAGCTTCTTGTACGGCTTCCTGAGCAACCAGCTTGTACATTGAGCTGGCTGAATCATCAAGGCAAATCGCTCAAAATCCGGGAATCTTCAAAGCTTTGAACTGCGTTGTTGTTGCTGCTGACCTTGTCGTCCTGAGCTCAGCTGAGATGAAGCGCTGCTGCCCATTCGGCGGACAGGCTCGTGGCCACGCCGTTTTGCAGGTCCTTCGAAAGCATTGCTATTGCCTGTTGCACTTGAGATGCAGATGCGCGCTTTCGAGAGTATCGAGATTCCCCGGCTAAGATTGGCAGCGAACTGCAGTTGCTCGATCCCCGTCATTTCGCTGCTAGAGTGCTCGGGCGAGCACCGCTGAGCGAGTCTCGAATTGACCTTGGACCTTAAGGTCGATGCTTGTTGTCTCTTCTCATCGTTAGATCAGCCGTGTCAGCAATGGCCTGAGGAGGCTTCCAGGTGCACTCAGCCATAGTCCTCGTGTTCACTGACCTCCGGCTGACCGCCGGCGTGCTCATTATGGCAGCTGATAAGCTTGCCGGGTGTGCTAACTATTTTTATCGTCGCGCCTCTCTGCACTCTGTCAGCAGTGTGTGGTGGCAGCAGCGTGCCTGCCCGCCCCCTGCTGCGTGAGCGCGAAACCGGCCGCGAACGTTCGAAGTGGCTGGCTCCTGCTGCAGCCACGTCGTTGAATGCCGCTGCTGCTTGGCAGCGCTGTAACCCCCGAGTCTCGTTCTTTCTGTTCGTTTGTGGTCTCTCTGCAAGCAGTGCAAGCTTTGGCGAAACCGGGCACTTGGGGCGACAACGACTCTCTGGTCGCATTCGCCCGTCTGAACCAGCTGAACATCGTGGTTCACCGACTCGATGTTCCCGCAATGCAGGTGATGCAGACGACGTCACTTGGTCGCTGCTGCTGCTGCTTTGCTTGCTCTCTCTCTCTCTCTTTGTTGCCGCTTTCGTCAAATGCCCGACGTTTTCCGAAACGCAGGCTTCGAACGCATAGCGATCGCCCATCAATGACCGCGAGGGTGAACACAAGCCTGCTTCAAGACAACCGATTAAATGGCAGTCACGGCGCACCTTTTTAACGTTTTGCTCGCCTGCAATGAGAGACGTTGTGTGTGTTCAGTCGAAGTCTGCAGCCTCTCTCTCTCTCTCTCTCTCTCTCTCTCTCTCTCTCTCTCTATATATATATATATATATATATATATATATATATATATATATATGATTGAGGTTGGCCATCTCACCCGAGAGAGAGAGTCTCTGCCTGTCTCTTTCTCTCTCTCTCTCTCTCTCTCTCTCTCTCTCTCTCTCTCTCTCTCTCTCTCTCTCTCTCTCTCTCTCTCTCTCTCTCTCTCTCTCTCGGGTGAGATGGCCAACCTCAATCAAAGTCGTCTAGATTATCTCGAAGCGGCCTGACCTTGGCCAATTGCGAGCGATAATGACGTAGCAAGTGCATGCGGCTGCAGCATGCAGACCACGAACATCATTCTCGAAGTGAGGTTAAACGTCGGACACGTTTGCACGAGCACCAGCCAGCGAGTGGCTCGTCTGTCGCAACGACTCGCTGGGCTATCTCCCTCCCTCCCCCCCCCCCCCGACCTTGTATGCCTACTGCCGGCAGCGCTGACTGAGGACCTTAGCTGATACAGGGACGTACGTTGCTTGTACGGGTTAGCTAGCAGGTACCTTGTTCAAACCGGCAAACTCGTTCAAACCACACAGGGATGCTGCTCATAAAAGTCGAAAGCCCAGCCCTCTGTTCGATCGCGATCGACTGCTGTTGCAGGCTCTGCTAGGAGCTGCTGCTCAGAGCCCCTTGCAGCTCCGTGAGCAGATGCTGCTCATGCCGCGTTCGTCACTGATTCGCTGCTTGCATGCGGCCGTTGGAGCGCCACACCTTCAAAGGATGTGGTGCTCCAGGGTTGCCAACAGCAGCCAGCGTTGTAGCTTGAGTCGGTAGGCACTGCTGAATGTCTGTCTGTTGTTCTGTCTTCTAGTCTGTCTGCATGACTGACTGTCTATCTGTCAGTCGGCCTGTCGGTCTGTCTGTCTTTCTGCCTTACTGTCTCTTAGTCTGTCAGTCTGACTGACTCTCTCGTCTGTCTGGCCATCAGCTCGTCCGACTGTCTGTCTGGTCTGGTCTGATCTCTCTGTCGGTCAGTCTGTTTAGTCTGTCTGTCGGTCGGCCTATCGGTCTGTTACTGTCTCTTGGTCTGTCTGTCTGACTGACTGTCTCTGTCGGCTTGTCTGTCTGTCTGTGTCTGATTGCCTGTCTGTCTGACTGTCTTCTTGGTCTATCGGTCTGTCTTGGCTGCTGCTCACTGCTGCTGCCTGCTCATACAACGGCACTCGGTTGGCAGGATTTTTGGGGCCGAGGCAGCCGATGCAGCCGAGGCAGCAGAGGCCGAGGCAAGGATAAAGGGGGTCAAATTGAAAAGCGGTCATAAAGTGCACATCAGAAGTCCGGTCTTTCAGAGGAGCCCATCGAAATCAGTAGCAGCAGCAGCAGCGGCGTCGCTGGCGACCGAGGTTTGTTGGAGGTACAGCGAAGTGCAAGGGGCCGAGGGGGATTGAATGGAGTTGGCGTGCTCATCGTTGGAGAAAGACCCCGTGTACAACGAGCGGTGTCACGTTGTACCGAAATGTCAAACGAACGAATTGCCAGTACCAAAATCAAACGCCAGGTGCTCTGCAATCGATTGGAGTGGGTTGCATCAGTGCACAAGCAGTGGTGGGAAATTTCATGGCTGCACTTAATGACACTGTAATATAATATCCAATCCATGTTGGAGTTTTGCGCAGCGGATTTCTTGCTGATTTGCAATGGATTCCTGCTGATTGCTCGGGATTGCTCCAGTTGCTAAAGCCATTGGAGCCCATTTGCATGAGACCGTGGTTGCAAAATGGCATGCAATTTGGTGGGTCCATTATATCGATCATATACTACAACGGTCAATCGAAATTCGGCCTCTCGCCACCGATTTTCGATAGATTTTTGCTTGATTTCGGTGGTTTGCAGTTATTTGTTGCACCCACCCTGATGGCGGCAGCCTCAGCCGATGCAGTCTGAGGCTAGACTAGCAGACTAGCCTCTTGCTTGCCCCCATGTTGGCAGAGCAAGACGTGTCATTGACTTGGGCTGCTGCTGCTAATTCTAACACCAGACTGCCCATTGCTTCGTCGAACGCTATGTCTTGTCCTTCTGTGGCCTATCACTGCCCCCATCTGTCAGTGACTCAGTGCGAAGGTAGCACCGGGTCATTCGTGATAAGAGCACGTGCATTGACTGATCGCTGACCGTGCAGACAGAATCAATTATGCTGCCTCCCTGGCTGCGCCTTTGGCACTGCTTTGCACTGAAGTGTCAAAGAAGCCTGAGATTCCTGAGGTGGGGTTGCTGGAGGGTTAACCACCATGGTGCAGGCAGCAAGGGTGATATTTTATTGCTGCCCCTACGACAATTAAGTAAGAGGCCTATTGAGTGTTAAGTGGCAAGGCTGTGCTTTTAAGAGAAGATTATCGTATCAAACAACTGGTTCCATGGAGGATGAGAGCTATACTGTCAGTCACCACCTTGCCGCCACCCCCTAAAAGAACCTGCAATTAGAGTAAGCTCTTCGATGACTATGGCATCCAAGGAAATAAAGTTGCTTGTATACCTGCATATGAGCCCGATGGCAGTAACCCGGGTTACCATGGTAACCCGGGTGGACTGCGATAGCTACCTGAATATTGGTCCACATTATATGCAAATGGGCTAAAAAATGTCGGACTCGTCGAGTTCTATTCGTCGGCAGAAAGACAGCGATTTCGAAAATGATGGTTTTCATTGTGCAAGTGCGAAGCGCTGACCAGATCCAGGGCAAGGATCCCGGGCTTGTTCACGAAAATTGAGCCTATTTTTTGAGAAATAGCTCAAGATTGATGGCCGGTTTGGAACAACCGCCGGTGCCTTCTTCGGGCGCCCCACAGAGCGTATCTGCACGCCCGGAGCAGCCGGCAAATATTTCCAAGAACTTGAACAACAGTTCCGTTGCGTTGTTAATAACATCATTGGTAATATATTTTAAATCGTCGTTATAGCCAACCGTAGCGTGCATCCTTTCATTGAGCTCTTGCGCACATAGTTGTTCAGATTGCTTCGACACGATTCTGACGGTGCTGCTCCTGAATCAGATCAACGGCGTTTTCAACTTCGAAACGCCATATTTTTTAGAGCAGCTATCCAGAAAAATAAATAATTGCGATTCTACTTGTGGAAGTTCGGTAACCCGGGTTACTGCCAGCGGGCTCATATGTCGTCAGGGCATGGCCGTCGGTCAAAACGCCTGTAATGGGGGCCATCGGAAGATTCCCGTGTATTGGGTGCAGTAAGCTGCTGATGTCACTTGTTTTTGCCAAACTGTGCGCAAGCCTTTGGCTCAGCCCCCTACCCTATAGGCTATTGTGAATTCAAGGTGTCTGCATACCTGGTTGTTTCCTGACCTCGATTCATTCGATTCTAATTTATTTCTACGCACTAACGGTTTCTCGCATTGCTTTTCGTTGCTGGGTTTTGAAGTCTTAACTTGATTCGTATGACGGTTTTCAGAGCTGTTCTGTCTATATAGTTCCCGTGACCAGCCATGTACTTTCAGTTAGTGCCCACCACTTTCTCGCATTCTCTCAGCCCCATGATTTATAACTGTCATTGTCAGAGAGCCTTCCTTTGACAAGCCTTTCTTCCCCGGATTGCTTTCTTCTTGACCAAGTTTTCTGCCACCATTCGGTTCGTCCCGCCTCTCGTGCCTTGACAATTTGCTGAATCAACATGCCTGCTTTTTGCGAAGCATACCTGGAATTACTTTCTTGCTGCATCCTTACTGAGCCCTGTCCTCTTGTCTCCTAGCAATTCCCAGTAATGTGTCTTTTTGGTCGTGGTCCGTAGGCGCAATGCCTCGCTATGCTTAGCTGGCAACACGCAGGGCTCGAAAACATTGGCTCCAGTTACCGGAAGTCCGGCGAACTTCTCAGTCATTGCCAGTGAATAGTGCAGCTTTCAGAGGTCTTGGTCGAATTGCAACTAAACTGTCTTTTTTGTAGTTAGATACGTGGTGCCTACAGGGGGGGGGGGACCTGCATTACACCCCCTTTGCCTTTAGGCAAGCAAGCAAGTTCGGCACGCCGGTCGCGATGTTGAGGCCCTGCTGTCGTACTCGAGTGATTCGAATCGAGTGATTCGAATTCGAATTCGGAGGGCAGAGTCGCCCGTTGTCTTGCCCGTTGCACGCAATCAACGTATCGAGCAGTGCCTGCAGTGCCAAGAACAGTGCTGAGTATTTGGTCGCTGCAATCAGAACTGCCTGGCAAGACCGGGTCGCATTCAAGGCACAAATGATGAGCGTGCCCGTCACTGGTGTCGGGCTTTGAATTCCAGCTGGGGGGTAGTGAAGATTGGGGGAGATCGTTGCTATCGTGGAGCCGTAATGGCCCACTATGCAAGTCCTCTGGACCCTATTCCCACTGTCCTGCTCCTACGTTGCATTGATCTGCTGCTGCCATGCATAACTAACATCATTAATATGTCATTAGCCTCAGGTCATGTCCCAGCACCTTTCAAAAAAGCTGTAGTCAGGCCTCTTCTCAAGAAAGCAACACTAGACCAAGAGAACTTGAGCAAGTACTGCCCAGTCTCCCTTCTACCATTCCTATCAAAGACACTGGAACGGGTCGTGGCAGACCAGCTGAACTCGTATATCGAAACCTCACACCTTGCTAGTAAGTTCCAGTCTGGCTTTAGAGCTAATCACTCCACAGAGTCAGCATTGCTTAGGGTATACAACGACTTACTTAAGAATGCAGACATGGGTAGAGTGTCTCTGCTTGTTTTGCTTGATCTTTCGGCAGCTTTTGACACCATCGATCACAACGTTCTTCTAGAGCGCCTCTCATCTCGCCTGGGCATCACTGGCACTGCTCTGCAGTGGTTCAGGTCCTATCTCAGTGGGAGACTCCAGAGTATTGACGTGAATGGACAAAGATCATCTGAAGTACCTCTGAAATATGGAGTATATATATAATATAGACTTTTCGGAATCCAACAGTCTAGAAATACCTCGTACACACCTTAAATCCTTTGGAGACCGTGCATTTAGTTCGTATGCTCCCACATCCTGGAACTCCCTCCCTACCTGCGTCAGAACATCCTCTGACCTGACCACATTTAAAAGGAACTTAAAAACACACCTATTTAGGACAGCATTTAGTCGGTCCCTGTGATTAGTCCTTCACGTGCTTATGCATGCTGACACTGTGCATGCTGCCACTAACCACATTTGGATGCCGACCCTGTGCATGTCACCCCTAACCATGTTATTCATCTTGTTTGTTTTTCAAGCATGATTTTACTTGCCATTCAATTGCATTTCCCTTTGCAGCAAATGTAAAGCGCCTAGAAAGAGATTGAGTTCTCTGAGGGTGCTTTATCAAGTACATTATTATTATTATTATTAAGGCGGTTTCTTTTCACGACCTCAGTCGCGAGGTCGTGGGTTCGAATCCTGCAGTTGGCAATGCTTTATTGTCGCTCTAAGCAGTGGTAATAGCCTAATAGGTCTCTTCTGCCGCTATACTAATGAGGCTGTTCAATCAGCTTGTATTTTATTTTTTATTGTGGTGAGGGAGATTGGAGCTGGGGAGGGGGAGATCGGGCCAAAGTCTGTGTTCCTGTGAATCCCAGTTGTTTTGCCTGGAGCTTCATCGGCCACTTTTTTCATTTGCCCTGCTTTACCCGGATCTTAGCCTATAGGTGCTTGCACTTAGCGACATAGGTCGTGGGCTCGAGTCCTTCAGTGAGCCAAGTCTCTCTATTGCTCGACTACAGGCGTGATTAGTATTATTACAGGATTATTTTATTATTATTAGTATTATTACAGGAGTGATTGTGGCTGAGGCTCTTCTGTCCCTGTGCTGCTAATGAGGCTGTTTTATCAACTGGCCTTTAGGTTAACTTTGCATATACCAGCATGGTTGTCGATCCTTGGTTATCGCCTATAACGTTCGTTTGTACGGTGGCTTAGAGTGCTGGTGTAAGTGCTTCTTGATGTGCATGTGCTAATGTGTATGCATGCTCATCGCATGCCTCTGCTCATCGCGTGCCTCACTCGTCACATGTGAAGTCAATGTGACATCAATGTGACGTCATAACGTCACATTCTCTTCCTGCGGCCTGGTCCTCGGCTTGGTCCCGGCAGTGGCCTGTGTTGGCTACAGTGGCTCGAAGTGGAGTTCTCGACGTGGAGTTGGTGGCTGTAGTGCCACCAGAGCCTTGATTGGCTGTTCGAAAAGACTGGCAGCCGCTGGTCAGCGGATCGCCGAGCCAGGAAGCCCGCCGCTGCATCACATTTCACCTTGTAATCATTGCTGCCTAGCGGTCATCTGACTCTTTCGGCTGTATAAGCAGGCCTTGTTGCAGTGTTGTTCTTGCTCTTGTTCCAAGCGATTTATAGCGTTTTTGGCGTGTAACCAAGGCTTTTCAAACTTCTTCCAGTCCAGAGTCGTGGAGATTCCTTTTAATTCATAAAAAAAACTTCAAAAGATGCGCCACGTTAAGAGCAGGCTTAAACGTTGCTTTAAGAAATTAGGCTCTGGTGCAGATCTAATCAATTTCAAAGATTTCCTTCGAGTTTACACCCGGAAGCTTAAACAAGTCAGGGCTTCTTTTTTCACTCGAATACTGAATTCCTGCCAGTCAGGCCCAAAACATATTTATAAGACAGTAAACAATTTACTGGCCAATGCTGAGAGGTCTGACTCCCAAGATATTAACTGCTCAGCCGAAAAGTTTTCCGCCTTCTTTACTTAAAAAATTGTGCACATTCGTGCTTCCTTGAAGCCCCCTCCGAGTAAAGCAATTGTGGAATCACAACCAGTGACATTCCTTATAAGGTTTTCCATGGTTTGTGCGTGCGATGTTGCTACCTTAATAAGGTCTAGTAAAAAGAGCTCGTCTCCTGAAGACCCCTTACCATCATCCCTGTGGTCTTCACTGGCAGACCAACTTAGCCTTACCATGACCGAGACTTTTAATGCTTCTTTGGAAAAAGGGGTCGCACCCAAGTCCTTCAAATCGGCAATCATTAGACCGATACTTCAAAAGCCTGGATTAGGTACAGAGGTCTTTGCAAACTATCGCCCAGTTTCTATTCTTCCTTTTTTGTCAAAGATTCTTGAAAAAATTGTCACCAAGCAGCTGGTAACACACATTGAAAAGAATGAAATGTTAGAAACATTTCAATCGGGGTTCAAGAGGCAGCACTCCACTGAAACTTCTCTCCTCCGTGTTAACAATGACATTCTATGCAGCAATGATGTCGGGAATGTTACTGTCCTAGCTCTGCTAGATCTGTCAGCTGCCTTCGACACCATTGATCATGATGTCCTACTTGAACGATTGAGAACAACGATCGGTCTGGCTGACGGGGCACTGGCCTGGTTTAAATCGTAGTTCTCTGATTCATGTTTAATCCGTGTCGTGTGGGGGGTCAGGTCTCACCTACGGGTCACCTGTGGAGCCCCTCGAGGGTCTGTCCTCGGTCCCTTGCTGTTCTCCATTTATACACAACCTTTGGGAAAAGTGATTAAGGCCCATGGAGTAGAATATCACTTTTATGCTGACGATACTCAGCTATCTGTCATTGAAACCGCCGGAATCTGCTGCAGCACTGAATGCTTGCCTTCCCGATATTCGATCCTGGATGTCGGACAATTTCTTGAAACTAAATGACGATACAACCAAACTGCTGCTCATAGGACACCCTAAGCGTGTGGCTGAATTTTAAGGCTTTGCCCCTCTAATAGGTGAAGCTGTTGTGTGACCATTACCACATGCTCGAAATTTAGGTGTCGTTTTCGACAGCTACCTAAATTTTAAAAGCTTAATTCAAAAGACTGCTTCTACAGCTAGCCACCACGTCTGATCCCTGTCTAAGATTAGGAGCTGTCTTCCACAGTGGCTTCTAAAGTATTTAACTAGCTCCTTAGTTCTGTCTCGGCTTGATTATTGTAATTCACTTTTTGCTGGGCTACCAAAAAAAGCAACTAGGCCACTGCAAACGGCTAAGAATATGGCTGCAAGACTAGTCTTCAAGTCCAAGAGATTTGACCACGTGTCTCCTTTGCTAAAAGAGCTAGGATGGCTGTCGGTTGATCAAGGATATAGAGCAAAGTTCTTACTCTGACCCACAAGGCCTGCCACGGCTTGGCTTCTCCATACCTAGCTGAACTGCTGCACCAGTTTCAGCCTCCTCGTGCTCTCAGATCCTGTGTGGACAATAAATTAGCTTTTCCATTCCTCCGCTTAGAGACCGTTGGCGACAGAAGCTTTAGCTCTGCAGGTCCTAGACTGTGGAACTCGCTTCCACAATTCTTAAGCAACGGCAACTGCTCTCCTGCTGCCGACTATGGCTGTTCTTTTCAGCGATCCTGAGCTGCTACTTTCATGCTACTCACTAATAAATATTTGCAGATTTAACAGCTTCTTTTGTATAGCGACAGAAGAACCTTTACGGCTATCACCTCCGCTTGCATTGGCGATAAAGGATCGCCTACCACAGGATTCGAACCCATGACTCGTGACCGAGGTCGTGAAAAGCAACCGCCTTATAGTGAGCCATTAAATAAATAATAAATCCTAGCTGATTTAACAGCCTCTTTTTGTATAGCGACAGAAGAGCCTTTGCCGCTATCACTACCGCTTGCAGTGGCGATAAAGGACCGCCCACCGCACGGATTCGAATCCACGACCTGGGGGGCCGAGGTCATGAAAGCAACCGCCTTACCTAGTGAGCCATCACGGCTTACTACCTCAACTGCTCTCCTGACTCTGCTATGCTTCCCACTTTCTCTATGTTACATGAGATGAAGTCTGTTGGCTACCGTTTCTGTTTACCTAGGGTTTGAGTGCGATGTACAAAACCCTCCCTCGTAACACCCACGTAGTCTTTGTGGAGTTAAAGGCAGAGATAGATTATGCTACAGTAGTTGCTGTCAGAGTGAAAACTGTCTTCTTCACTCTTGCTGCTCAATACCCCTTTCGACCTGTCATTATTGGTAGACTGCTAACACACGACACTACCTAACGTACTTAACTACTTTGCACCACTGACTAAGTGCAGTGTCTAGGCTCTTACACAGATGGCACATGGTTTACAGCAGGCATTAAACTAGATAGGTGTACGAAATGCAAGCTTGAGAAAGCCTCCAAAAGAGTAGGATTGACTGTTCATAGTCGTCATACGAGGAGACTACTCTAGATCATCCTTGTCGATCCTAGCAAAGGCCAAGTCAAGCTTCTGTACAAATATTGTTGGATCACTGATGCAACATCCAAAAATGCTGATGGCTATTCCTATCAAAGACACTGGAACAGGTCGTGGCAGACCAGCTGAACTCGTATATCGAAACCTCACACCTTGCTAGTAAGTTCCAGTCTGGCTTTAGAGCTAATCACTCCACAGAGTCAGCATTGCTTAGGGTATACAACAACCTACTTAGGAATGCAGACATGGGTAGAGTGTCTCTGCTTGTTTTGCTCGATCTTTCGGCAGCTTTTGACACCATCGATCACAAAGTTCTTCTAGAGTGCCTCTCATCTCGCCTGGGCATCACTGACACTGCCCTGCAGTGGTTCAAGTCCTATCTCAGTGGGAGACTCCAGAGTATTGACGTGAATGGACAAAGATCATCTGAAGTACCTCTGAAATATGGAGTACCTCAGGGCTCCGTGCTAGGTCCGGTTCTTTTCACGGTTTATACTCTGCCTTTTGCTGATGTGATTGCCAAGCACAATCTAGGCTTTCACTCCTATGCGGATGACACTCAGTTGTACCTTTGCTTTGATCCCTCCCAGCCTTCGAGCACCTCAAATTCTCTGAACTCACTAGCTGCATGCATTGATGACATCCGCACATGGCTGGCAGCAAATTTTCTAAAACTAAACGATGATAAAACTAACTTACTTGTTATGGGCAAACCGAGTGTGATTCAGAGATTGGAGAGGCTGACTCTCAAAATTGGCTCTGCCAGCATATCTCCAGTTGAATCAGCTCGAAATCTAGGTGTCATATTCCAAAGCGACCTCTCGTTAGACGACCATATCAGCTCCACGGTCAAATCTGCCTATTTTTAGCTTCATAACATTGGTAAAATTTGGGCTTGTTTAGATAAGGATACCACATCTAAGTTGGTCCATGCATTCGTGACATCTCGTCTCGACTTCTGCAACTCACTGCTTACTGGCCTACCAGCATGTGCGATCAGGCGATTGCAGCTGGTGCAAAACTCGGCAGCTAGACTTGTCTGTCGTGAGCGTTGCAGTTGCCACATTGCTCCAGTTCTCGCCGACCTGCACTGGTTACCAGTCAAGCAACGGATTGACTTCAAGGTTTTGTCGCTCACTTTTAGGTCCCTTCACTCTATGGCTCCAGCCTATCTGTCAGATATACTCTTCCATCAGACCAAGCATCGTACCACCCGCTTTTCGGAATCCAGCAGTCTAGAAATACCTCGTACACACCTTAAATCCTTTGGAGACCGTGCATTTAGTTCGTATGCTCCCACAGCCTGGAACTCCCTCCCGACCTGCGTCAGAACATCCCCCGACCTGACCACATTTAAAAGGAACTTAAAAACACCTATTTAGGACAGCATTTAGTGGGTCCCTGTGATTCGTCCTTGATATGCTTATGCGTGCTGACATTGTGCATGCTGCCACTAACCACATTTGCATGCCGACCCTGTGCATGTCACCCCTAACCATGTTATTCATTTTGTTTGTTTTTCAAGCATGATTTTACTTGCCATTCAATTGCATTTTACTTTGCAGCAAATGTAAAGCGCCTAGAGAGAGATTAAGTTCTCTGAGGGCGCTTTATCAAGTGAAATGTTATTATTATTATTATTATAACAATCTCTTTAACCACTCCCAGGTTAGCTCCTTACCTAGTGATCCTTTTGGTGACCTTGCCGATCGCTTCTCTAGCTTCTTTGTCACCATGATAGACAAGATCAGAGAGTCCATCCCTCGAGTTGCAGCATTCCCTCTGAACTCCTATCCTTCACACCAACACAGGACCCCTCTCCCTCGATTCCGTGCACTCCCTTGATGTCTGGATGCAAGGAGGCCTTATGAGTGAACTTATCCTGAGTTTCCTCTCCCTCTCGAAGAAGAGTAGACTAGTCCTGTAGACCCAACTGTTCTACTTCTACGATCCTTAGATCTGCTGCTGCCATGGATGACTAACATTATAAATATGTTCTTATTCTCAGATCACGTCCCCGAACCTTTTTAAAAGGCTGTTGTTAAGCCACTAAAATGCTAGACCGGGAGATCTTGAGCAGCTCCCACCCTGTCTATCTTTTACCGTTCCTATCAAAGACCTTGAAACGAGTCGATTCAGACCAGCTGAACTCACAAATGGAAACTTCACACCTAGTTAGTAAGTTCCTGTCGGAGTTTAGAGCTAATCACTACACAGAGTCAGTGTTCCTTAGTGTGTATATCGACCTTCTCAGGAATGCAGACTTGGGTAAAGTCTCTCTGCCTGTTATGCTCTTTCGGCAGCGTTCGATACTATTGACCATAAAGTCCTTCTTGAGCGTCTCTCATCTCGCCTGGGCATCACTGGCACTGCTCTGCAGTGGTTCAGGTCCTATCTCAGTGGGAGACTCCAGTGTATTGATGTGAACGGACAAAGATCATCTGAGGAACCATCAAAGTACGCCACCATACTAGGCTTAATTGCTTAGAAAGAGATTGAGTTCTCTGTGGGTACTAGATCAAATTTATTATTGTTATTATTAATATTATTATTATTACTACTACTATTATTATTAGCTGCCAGTGGCAGGAGCCGCCTTGCGCAGGCGCTCGTGGGAAAACCCATGCTTTGCTCGCAGGTTGCTTGCCCTGCTTGCTGCTGCTGAGTGCACGACTGCCGCTTCCTTCTGCTTTCTGTCCGCCATGTTCCGGTCGCCGTCCCACCCCTCCCATTTTCATTCCTGCCTTGCATTTATGCTGAGATGTTATGGAATCAGCTGAAGCCCGGACTGGCGAGGTGCAGTGCCGCTAGCTTTTGGCAGACGTGGCACGTGTGCGCGGCCAGTGCCTGTGGCTCCAAGAGACTCGCTCAGCGTTGCCGCACTGCCTCCTGCGTTTTTGGAGAGGAGCCGCCACCGAGCCGCTTCGGCCTTGGTCGGCTAGCTGGCTTGGTCCACAGAGGTACTGTCCGGGCAGAGCCCCCCCCCCCATACGGCTCCGGCCTTTTTGCAGCAGGCTTTCGTGATGTGTGTGGCAGCTGCCTTGCCGAGCTGTCGATTGCCGAGATTCGGAGCATTCGGCCTGGTCAGAGTGCCTGCTGTTTAGTGCCGACTGCTGACCTTTTCCGTGGGTTGCTGCCCGGCTTTGGTCAAACCTCGGCAGCAGCCGTCTGGACTCTTGGCTTCTCCGGTCCGATTTGCATAGCCCATTTTATAGCCTGCAGCCCCAAGCAGCCGGCCCTAGGTGCTGTTTAGTCGTCAGCCGGCTTAGCCAGAAGAAATTGTCTTGCAAAATATGAGGCCTCCCGCAGTTCCCATGGCGAAATTGAGGTTGTCTACACAGCCCTGATTGCTGCTGCCACTGCAGCTGCCCCTGCATGAGCAGATGGGGAGAGCCCTTGAGCCTTTGTTTATTAATAGCTTCTGCGGGCTGGCTGGCCGTGGGCAGCTCAGGGCTCAGCATTCACAGCTGGGGGGGGGGGACTTTGATCCGACAGGACCTCGTTTGTTAGCTTCTTCGACGATGCCCACTGTTGCCTCAGCCCTGTCACTGCATCCAGCTGCCAACTCCATTCCTGTGCCTCGTTGTCATCGGCATTCGACCTTGCTACCGGTTTCCTTTGATTGTCCATGTCGACCTCTTTGTGTGGGCCGGCCTAGTCGACGCATTTCTTATAGCCGAGTTTGCGCGCCTTTTTTCAGAAGCGTCGTTTGCACTCTCGAGATGGCTTTCGTGAGAAGGGTGCATGTGGCCAGTTCATCTCGGGCATCTATTGCAGGGCATAGTTTATCGAGCCTGCATCGCCGGCCGGACGTGCGAGTGCCAGCTGAGGACCGCAGCTGCAGTCCAGTGCCGGCGGCAATGTCAAATGAACTGCAGATTTTGCTCATCGTCACTTTGAAAAGTCATGCGGCATTTGATAGTTTCGTATTCGAATGCCGGTTCCATCCAGTCCCCTCGTCGCCACAAGCGGCTATGTGGAGCGTCTTGACTGCTCATGTGCGTGAGCACAATTTGAGCACTTTTGCCGAGCAGACCACGGGTTGCCATTGTCGTCTAATTTTTTCGCGTGACCTCAATGACAAGACTTGTGTTCTTTCTAAACGTTTCCTTGGGGTGGGAAGGACAACGACATCCGCGGTTCGCGGTAGTCGCTTGGCCACCCGAGTGGCGATTTGGGCGTTGAGTCGTGGGATTTCTCTGGATTTCGTGCCTCCTCGCTTTCTGTCACCTGTGCATGTCACCGTGGCATTGTGCCATGTCGTACCAATCGACTCCTATAAATCAGCACTGCCATGCAAACGTGGGCCAGCCGCTCGTAAGGCTTGTCTTTGCTGATCCGGTTCGAGGCTTTGGAGTCAGGCCTCGTGCTGCATGTCGGATGTGGAAAAGTAAGCTTTCTTCGGTCCCTTAGCCTTACGAAGTGGTGGACCCAGCCTGGTGGACCCAGCATGCCTTTGGAACGCAGCAGCTCAGCGTCAGCTGACGACAAAAGCAAAAAGGCAACTTTAGCAGTCACGAGCGTTGTGTCTGCACTGTAGAGGCACGTGCTAACCATAATGTGCTCGCTATCGTCGTCTTGACTTCAGCAACCTTATCTCCGACTCACATGGTGGCATGCACATGGCTCGTTGAGATCGTTGACTGCTGTCTTTTTTCAAAGTTAATTGAAGTGTTGTCGAACCCTGTTTGAAGCTGTCGGTCATCCCTATCGGAGCGAAAATATTTGACTGTCACGTGACGTCGTCTGGTGTTTCAGGTCCGCGGCACTCACAGCCCAAAAGCAAGGGAGCTGCACGTGGCCTACCACGACGACCTGCACTATTCCAGCATTCGCAAGGCCGGTGACAGCTCTGCTCAGCCTTCGAACATCCGGCTCCACCAGCAGCAGCAGGAGGCAAGCACTGGCTAGTCTGCAAGCGCAGACCGCCACGCCAGCCAGCCAGCCAGCCAGCCAGCCAGGCTAGCGCTGTGCGCTCCCCACCCGATTTCTCCATAGCTTCGGTTCGCGTGCTCTTTTTATCATTATAGCTGTATGCTATCTCGTACATCCTTGACCTTTGACGATTGCGATCATCCTGCTCCTCGCACTCCTGATCTTGTGAGATGTGCCAGTGTCCTCCAAATAATAACAACATACCTTGCATTAAATGAAATACTTAATAAATACTAGCTGGTTTAACGGCCTCTTTTTGATAGCGACAGAAGAGCCTTTACGGCTATCGCCACCGCTTGCAGTAGCGATAAAGGATCGCCCACTGCAGGATTCGAACCCACGACCTCGGGGCCGAGGTCGTGAAAAACAACCGCCTTACCTAGTGAGCCATTACGGCTCACATTATCCAGCAGCTGCCTGGTCAGCCCACGATATCTGCACGATCTGTTTATTCGGATGTGCACTGCATTGCCGGCAGACTGGCCACTGCTATGCGAGTCTGCATTTCTAAGAAATCTTCATGTCTTTAGAAACGCGAACCTTGGCAGCAGAAAATACATCTCGAGTCGGAACCCTACGAGTGCGAGGCAGACTTCTTTGAAAGCGAGAGCAAGAGCTTCGCATCGGTTGAGCAGGCCTTGAATGGAAATGACTTCAAGGACGCACGGAACGACTGTCTGTAAGCATTTGTTCTTTCGTATCCCCTGGCCATTGTCTCACGTTGAAGCAAACTATGCAAGTGCCGATCGTGCGTCTGTGCCTGATCATCACAAGTGCTGTTGCCGTTTTGCTTTTCTGACGATCGTGCAGGTCGTGGGGCAGTTGGTTTTATTCAGACGAGTGTATGTGCCGTAAGCAACTTGAGCGGTAGCGCAGTGTCCAAGCGATGGCAGCATTGGCAGCAGCGGCTGCTCAGCCCTGCAGGCGATCGAATGCATTGAACGGTCAAATGGGACTTCCGGGCGTGAGGCACATAATCGATGAAAGGCAGCAATTCTCGCTGCACCCAGTGCTGCTAATAGGCTGGCCGTTCGTTGTTTGTTAGTGAGAATGGCTTAATGGCCAGCTGTGGAGGGACGGCTACTCAATCCCTTCAACGCAAGACGATGGCTAACGAATTACCAAGCTTAGCCTGAAAGTATGCTCAAGCATTTGCACAATTAACGTGGCTGTGTTATTACATGGCTGGCCAATTAAACGGTAGGCTCGGCTGGGTAGATTAACTATCGTTCTTGATGAGAAGGCTGGACGGCATTTGGCTGAAGCAGCAATTTATTTACCAGCTGCACAAAGTGTGATCCATTCACAGCTGTGCACTTCCCATAATAGCTACAGACCGTTTGGGGATTTGTCTGCGTGGCACGCATAGACATGCTTTACCATCAACATGACGGCTACCCTCGTCAACTGCTGCACAGCTTGCATTTGAGCCGCCCATGATATGGACTCGGCGAAAGGGTCATGCAGTGCCGGTGATGCTTGTATTCAGACGGACCTTCATTGGCAGTTGGCATTGACAGCAAAGGATTGGCCATCTGAATGTGTGTGCTGATGGGTGGCTGCTGAAAGGATCTGTGCTTGGTCTGCTTTCGTTTGCGGTTTTTACCCCCCCCCCATCTTGTCGATATAATCGCTAAGCACTATCTAATTTTTATTTTTTATGCAGCTGATGCACAGCTGAACCTGTGCTTTGATCCATGCCTGGCTTCCAGCTTGTCGAACTCTTTTTTTACTCCCGTGGAGCATGTGCTGCTGACATTCCAACATGGATAATGGCAAGCTTTCTCAAATTTACTGAGGATAAAAAATAGAAAAATCCAGTGTTCCTTGGAAATTGAAAAGCTTAACCCTCAAAATAGGCTCGGCCAGCATTATATCTGGTATCATGTGCATGCAATCTGGTTTTCCTATTCCAAACAAACCTTTCAGCAGATGACCACATCATCTCCACAGTCAAGACAGCTTATTTCCAGCTGCTTACGATTGCAAAAACTCGGGCTTGCTGATATGTTACCATAGCCAAGGCAAGCTGATCCATGCATTCTTGATGTTCCTTTTTGATTCACTACTCACCTTTCTTTCTGCCTGGGATATCAGACACTTACTGTTGATGCGAAGCTCCGCCTATATGCTTCGCTGTTGTGAACATCACAACTACCTCACGGTACTGCCTCTCATCAACCTGTTCTGGCTTCCCATCAAGCAGTGTTTGGACTCATATGCTTATGCGCTGCGACTCCCTGCATATTATTAATCAGTTGACATGCTTCCTTTTCAAACATATCAAGAGAATTGACAGATTTAGTTCTCTTTGGGCTTTAGACAAATATTTAATTGTTATTATTATTGCTATACCTGAACATCCGAGCACAGATGTGCTTCCTTGCAACTATACCCAATTTATTTGAAAAAAATCAGTGTTTTAATATCCAATTACTCGTATTGCATTCTTTGTAGTACTGCAACTTAGTGGAAGAGGCTGTTTTTCACCTTGCCTTGTAGAGGTGCAAATAAGAAATTTGTTACAATTTTGTTTTCCTGGTTTGGCCCAGGGATAAGGTGCTCGCCTATAACGACTAAGGTTGTGGACTCGAACTATAAAGTATATGTAAAGCAACTGGATGGAGGTCAAGTTATCTTAGAGTCTATAGAAATGAATTATGTTAAATGAATTATCTTGGCATTCAAAGAACTGGCTGAGGTAGGAATAGCCATAAAATCGAACTCGGAGCCAAATTTTGTGATGTAACCTAAAATGACTATTAAAGATTAATATCAGTTTCAAAATTATACTACTAAATATCTTAGAAGAAAATCCCCACTTTATAAATTCGATGTGGAGGTGAGTCATGTTAAGTAATCCAATAAGGCTAACTCGAAGGCTCATTTTTTCTGCCTGCCAATTCACATTTAATGCTAAACTAGTTGACTATTGGTTGCGGTAAAAATATCTACAGTTGATGCCTATGCACTTCTTCTGAAAAAAAATGGAAGATGGTGATTGCTGGGATAGTTTGTAGTAGCTCGTTGGTTCCATGCTTGAGTGAAACTCATTACGCAATTAGTTCTAATGATACAAAATTGTTTTTAAAATGTATGGATATTAATACTAGCTGGTTTGGCAGTCGTCTAAATAGGCATTGATTCTGTGGTTTATCCATCCTAGCCAATGCATAAGTCGCACACCCAAATCCTCATACAGCATATTGATATTTGTACTGCATTTTGCATCTGCGGATTCATGATCACTTGACATTCTGCTAAAGAAAATTCGATATAAAAAATAAAGGTACACCAAGGGCACTATTTCTTTGGTAGACGTACTCTCAGTTTTGATTGAGATTCGAATAAAGTCGCTTGATTTTTTTCTCTTCCATGCATGAGAATTTGGCTTGAGACGCTGGCGTAGCCTTTCAGTAATGAAAGTAGGATATTTTGAGTCCAGTTGACTTTGCAGCCCTCAGTGCTTCACGAGCAGACGGCTCTGCATTGTAATGAAGCCGTAGGGGCATGACTTTCCATTTTCTGCCAAGGTTTTCCATGACGCTAGCCCCCCTGAGTCTTAGCCCAGGGGTAAGATGAGTGCACTTTACGACCCAGGTCGTGCATTCAAGTCCTGCAGCTGGCGATCCTTTATTGCCCACTGCAAGCCGCGATGATAGCCTTTAAGGTTCTGCTGTCGCTATATAAATAAATGGGGCTGCTGAATCAGCTACATTTTTTTAGGACTTTTATCAGTGATCGAAATGTCAACGATAACAATCTTTGGTAAGGCTCAGTTCACTTAGCACTGCAACGGTTCAATTGAAAGTCTTTTAAGTTCTTAGGGGAAGTTTCTTCGGCAGCTGCAGCAGCATTTTTTGCACAGGCTTTGCTGCAACTGCTTGCTCTGTTTCCTATCAGATCTGATTAGGGCACTGATTGGGTCAGCTAGTCGGGGTATGGCAAAGAGTCTCTTTGCTGAGGCTGGCTTTGGTGGCTAAAGTTAAAAGCTACAGTGTCATCTAGCGGCTCTAGCCGCAATATCTCGGAGCCCCTCGGAGCTGGTTTTATGGTTCATGGCCACCAGATCAAAAGTGTCGTTGTGCATTCCTTGGCACCGTACCAGATTGCTGTTTGCATACCCGATGGGTGTAGTGGACGATGATAGGGTAGGTGACTAGCTCATCTGTGTCAGAGCAAAGCGGTCTAGACGTGTACTCAAGTTTCAGCCAGCCAGCGATTTAGATGGCATCGACCAGGAAGTGACATTTTCGAATGAGCAGTGGCCAAGTGGAGCTGGTGCAGCGCTGCTGTGGATTCCTTGTGCCAGCTGTGTATTTCTTTTTGAACGTTTGTGTGAATGAGAATGGAATCCTGGCCCATTGTAAGACACAGTATCCCAGGATTGACTCGACCGAGCAAAGACTCTCTGCAGAGCAGAGATTGTGTTGCCAGAAGTTGTCAACCTAGCGAAAAAATACTTCGGACCTTTTTGACAATGCATTCACCGCTATTAGGAAGTAATGGCTGTCAAGTAAGTGATGCAGCAGAGTCGATACGAATTTGAGGCCAGGTTCTCTTGAGGTTACTTCGCTCATGTGACGATGGTGCTGGTACGATTATACGTATATGCCTTACACGATCATAACGTGGAAAGCTTTGGCCCATAAACACTCTTATATATTATATCTTAGCCCGGGAGTGAGGTGCTCGGCTTTGCCACCCAGGTCTTGGGTTCTAGTCCTGCCATGGGCAATCCTTTGCTGGTTTTTGAAAGTGGGGTGCTAGCTGCTAAGGCTCTTCTGCCGATATCTGAATAGGGCTGTTTGATCGGCTAACCTTTAGTTTACTTTAATTTAGCTGCAAAGGATTTTCTGCTGTTTTATAAATGTGGCTGTTGAATCAGCCAACCTCTTTTTATATGTTTTTGTCTATGCCCGACCACCTGGCATAATTCTGACCAGCAAATTTCAGCCGAGCTGACCACGGTGAAGCCTGCTCGGGAGCTGGCCACTGAGGGAATGGGCATTATTAACCTTTTGCTTTAAAAGAGGCATCCATCATGTGTTGCCAGCTTCTGTCGACAGCTGCAATAAAGCGCAGTGGCAGAAAAGAGGTTGCTAGCCAGTCAGCCCTTCATTATGGTATCATCATATGCCGAAGATGCTACCAGATCACTTCGGAGGGCAGCCCTAGCAGGAAGCAGAGCAAGAAATGCTCAGTGTGGATCATTGTAGTATCGAGACAGGAGTCTTCAAGGTGTGGCCAAGGTAGCCGCGAGATGGCATCAGTATTGACGCCATCTTCTGACCGACTGAGTTGGTACTAGCCCCACTTTGCATCCGCATTAATAAAAATTAGTCAAGTCCCGGTCCTAGTTCCCTAGGATAGTGGTTAACGTGAATTGGTCAGTAAGCAGCAGAGAATTATGGGTGAAATCGAGTGATTCAGAAAATTAATGACTATGCTTCCTAAGTCTGGAATAGTTTCACTGGCCGTTAGACAACAAAGGGGATTCGACAGTGGCAGGCCACGCCTATCTATCAGTCAACCGATGGTACAAGTCGCCACCCAGTCCATAGTGCTACATATTTTTTAGGTTCGTAAGCTGACAGTAGCAGACACTCTGAACTCAATTGTGTCCTTAACGGTTTCCAAAGCCTGCTGGCATTCGGCAGTCCATTGCCATTTGCTGCTTTTTGTATCGGTTTTAACAATAGATGATATATTTGCACTAGGTTCTTGGTGGCACATCCCGTGGTCTCTGCATCTAGAAACTATAGTTAGTAATTATTTGCAAACCTTATTATTCTCTTGTTTGTACCCTTCTTTTGCACAATTCGCTCCTTTCGAGCCCTTTGCTTTCCCACTAGATATCCTTGTATGGCCGTCAGTGCTTTGTTCGCCTGGCCCGGCGGTTGAGCTCCTTGCTTTATGGTAGAGTGCCGAGGTCCAATAATTGCAACTATTTTATTTTGGTCACTCATTTTCGAAGTCCGAGTGAGTGTTGACTAGCAGTGCTCACGCTATCGAAGATCGATGTTTATACTAAGAGTATTTCATCTTCTGGATTTTCCCAATTCTCGAGCGCTTCAGCAGAAAACTATGCGCGTTGTATGGGTGCTGATGTGCTCATTCAGCCGGACACGCTACAGGCCTGCATAGGGCCGCCAGGAATTACAAAGCAGGGCTAAATGGCAAGGCCTTAAGGTGACTTGCTGTGGCTAGTTTCAAATCAAGCCCGATTAGCAGCTGTAGAGCTAGTTTTCAAGAGGTAAATATTCATGGCTGTAGTTATTGGCTATAGCTGGAGGCGGCTCCTGGGAAGTCGGTAGCCCCTCGAAGCAAAACCCATTCGAAAGTGACACGGCTTATGCTTGCCTGCCTGCCAGCTATGTGAATTTGGCCCCTTTCCAAGCTAATTCGCCCTCAATTGTTTAGAAAGTCCTTGTATAGCCCCCTCTCTCCCCCTACCTGAAGAGACGGGGGGGGGGGGGGGCCTCGTGCCGAAAATCCATCGCCCAGCTTGCCTCTCTGGCCGCTGTAGCCCCCTGCCCCCTCTAGAGACCGACTCTGAAGCAGAGGAGCGCTAGACACTGTCTAGGAGGCCTCCTGAGCCATCCGATGGCCTGCCGGCCCTGTATGGAGAGAAAGGCATGCTCCCAGAGCTGCCAGCCGCCGAAGGTGCTCCACTCAGCATGTCGCTTGTGAGCTTGAGCTCTCTGGCCCACCGAGCCAACCCCTCTTATCTATATATGTATGCTCTTATAGGCTCTGAACCTATGTGCAACCGGCCACACCTCCTTACCTGCCAAGTCCGCTCGGTTTTGGGTTGGAAGCCTTAGCACACTGTATAATCGAGACAGATCGCTTGCATCTATGTTTGCCTGCTTGGAAATTACGGTGTGCCTGCAAGCAGCATTGCTGCTCAAATAACAACATGAACAACATGGTTAGGAGTGACATTCACAGGGTCAGCATGCAAGTAAGGTTAGTGGCGGCATGCACAGTGTCAGCACGCATAAGCACATCAAGGACGAATCACAAGGACCCACTAAATGCTGTCCTAAGTATGTGTGTTTTTAAGTTCTTTTTAAATGTGGTCAAGTCAGGGACGTCATGACGGAAGTCCGGAGTGAGTTCCAGGCTTTGGGAGCATACGAACTAAATGCACGGTCTCCAAAGGATTTGAGGTTTGTACGAGGTATTGGTAAACTATTGGATTCTGAAAAACGGGTGGTGTGATGTTTGGCCTGGTGGGGGAGTAGATCTGAGAGATAGGCTGGAGCCAAAGAATGAAGTGACCTAATAGTGAGCAACAAAACCTTGAAGTCGATCTGTTGCAAATATTTGGGCTTAATAGATGTTCTTCTGTCCAGGCTTGCTGCGCAAAATGGTTTGACACCAATTCCCTCAGGCAAACGATAGGAGCAAAAGGCAGCTTGTATTAGCAGTCGTAGAAGCTTGAAGTCCAGCTGCAGCCTCAGCTGCAGATTTGCATTGACTCACCTGCGCACACGAGTGTCACCTGCATCGGTTTGTCGATTGGTTAGACGAAGCCGAACTTTCCATCGAATCGGTTGGGCAACAGGCATTGCATGTTTTACCTTAATACCGAGTTATGATTAAAAAAATTGCTTATACCACGGTCGGGCGAAGTTTCCAATTAGTAAAGCAGTCTTGCTTTAGTGCATGCGCAGGTTGCTGAGCCGCTTAGCAGCATCGTTGTTAAGTGCAACTTGTGGTTTAGTTTTCGTGCATGTCATTTCGTAGTCGTTTCCGATGCTGCTGCCACTTGCTCTTGTCGCCCACTTGAAGCATACATTACATTACACTACATTACATTACATTACATTACACTTGAAGATACATTACATTACATTACACTTGAAGCCTGCTCCAAGCGCCTGCTTTCCGGTTCCTACCTGAGCTGTGCGTACCGTTCCAGTTTTCATTGGGCATGCATGTTTTCACCAGATCACCGCCCCTTCTTTTGCAGCCCGAAGATGTGCTGTCAAGCCAGCCTGGAGGCCGTGGATGCACAAGCTGCCACCGCCGGTAAGCATTTCCCCTCACTGCTAGAAGTACTCTGTAGGTGCGGCAGGGTCGCCTATGCACATGACTGCAAAAAGAGGGGTGGATGGTAGTGAGACCAAGACTACTAATCTCAAAGGTATTGCTCCAGGTGGTTTTTGCCGAACCTAGACCTAAGCTAGAACCTAGCCTAGCACGGACAAAGAGGCACGTAGAGACACGTAGATCTGTGCCACTTAGTGTGGCCCCCTCCCTCCTTCGGCTGGCGCGTGTGTGAGTGTGTGTGGTGCCCGTGCCATTACAAGTGCACGATGTGCTGAGAAAAATGGAGGCCAATTCTGCGGCCTTGGCATGCGACTGTACACCTACACTGACAAGAAAAAAACAGCTGCCATGTAGAGATCCTGCTGGCCAAATTGTTTTAAGCTCGTTTGGGAGCTAGTTGAAGCTGTCCAGTAAAGCTTCACTGATGAACAATGAGCAATATAGCAGTTTTCTAAAGGGCGCTTGTTGTGCAGTATTGCATTGCCACGCTAGATGCAAGGCAGCCTGTGTGCTGTAGCTCTTGTTCGGCACGCACTCATGCCGGGATTTCAAGCTGACATGCTTGGATGCATGCTTCCGGGCCTTAAGTCAAGCAGTCCACTCTCTCCCCTGCAGCAGGAAGCGTTTTCTTTGTCAGGGGTCAGCACTTTCCTTAAAAATGTTCAACCCAGTTGAAGTATCTAGTATGCTCCCGGGCTCAAAGGGACCCGAGTGGCATGAAGTGGTGGCCATGTAGAGCTCAGGATGGAGAAGAAGCGTCCACTGTAACCCGGGTCACGGGACACGGGGTGGGAGGTGCCGGTCTGCTAGTTCTTTTGCATCCGGCCTCTTCTGCATCTTCGCATTGTGGCCTTCTGGCACAAGCCAGATTGAATCTAATTAATAAATAATAATAATAAATAATAAATTGATTATAGATGGATCCGGGTCCGTCGAGCTGCAGAGCCTCGCTTACAAGACTCGAAATGTGCACTGGTGGCAATCACGTGGCCGGAAAATCTTTACGTTTTGTCTTATTTGGTGTATTGCATAGCACCTACCAAGTCCATCTTTGTTTGCTAGTTTTAATTTTTTACATTTCATACATGGCCGGTCCACCTTCGGCTTGGCTAGAGGAGGCAGTTATTCTTTGCTATTGGCATGTTCGACCGGCCTTTTTGATGGATTTAACGATTTCGGCAAGCCCTGTCAGAATGGCCGCTGAAAGCTGTCAGGCCGCCCCTGCTGACAGCTTTCGTCGCGCCGCCAAGGCCTTGTGCAGCCACGCTGTAGGATACATGGGGCGTTTCCCTCAAGCTTGCCTGTGGTTGCCTATAGAAGACGATTTGCATGGCCGAGGCTTGGTGCGAAGGGCCTACTCGGTTTAAGCCGTCAATGTGGTAGTGAGCTGGATGTCCATGTGCTGCTGCTGCTGCTGCTGCTGCTGTACTGACTCGGCAGATTAGGTCCTGAGCCCACTCTCCACACATCGGCTTGAGGCTGCCGACATTTCAGTTTAAGCGGTATGAGCAGTTTTTGCTTGCAGAAAGTTTGGCACCCAGGGGCCGTGATGTGTTTCCTCTCATTATGCCTATCATTAGTTCGATTGCAATTCTTTATGGGAGCTAAAACAGGCCTCGGCGACCCAGGCTGCTCTCCTGACCTAAAGGTAAGACTTTTCTCGTGCTAACGGCAAGAACTTTGCTGTCCCGTCACGAGTTCGATGGCCATCAGTAGGCATGACAGCTCGTCGAGTTCAAGCTAGCAAGTCAAAAGATCAAAGTCTTCCATGCAGCTGCAGCATACAGCACAGCTTTGTTCCGTGCAGCTTATTGCTAAGCATATGCTAGCTCATCTCCACTTTAGCTGTGCTGGATCTTACCGAGTGCTGCCTGCCAGATGTGCAGTCTTCCACGGCTGACAGGCTGCTTTCTGGGGTTATTTGGAGTGATTCACTTGGATGAAAGCTAAAAATGATCCGACTGGGAAGTAAGTAAAGCGTTTCTTCTCTTCGAGAGTTGCAGGAAATCGCTTATAAGACTCGAGATAACGTTCATATGTTATAAAAGGCTCTGGAGTAACCTGGTTGTAGACTTTCTTAGTGTGGCCGAACCCCAGCAACCCTTTGAAACCCGATTGAGGGCGTCTGTACCCTTAAGTGAGTGGCCCAGCCCTGTGGCCAGTTGTGTCCCGTTGTTGGTGTTGCTCACCTGCTTCACACGAATCGTTGTGCTGCTCAAGAATTAAAGCTGGCCGTTTTGGGTCATTCTGGAGCTTAGCAGCTGGAAGCTACTCGTTAAGCTGCAGTTTGAATACCTGTAGGCCCTTTCATTTTCGTCATGCCATCTATACTTTGGGCGCATTCCAAGCCAGATGGATGCTATTAGCACCGTATTTGCTGGCAAAAAGTTGGTTCCAAAATGACAGGCAGACGTAAGTGACCGGAATTCCAGTCTTCCCCCGGAAGCTAGATGAGCTTACCGGGGAAAGACTGGAATTCTTGGCTCGCAATGGTGTCTATGTAACTGGGCAATGGGAGATGAGCTCCCATGACTTGATTCATGTGACTCTGCTGCAAATACTATGCATAAGTCAATGTAAACGCGCATATACTTCAAGCGTATACTTGACAGCACATGTACAAGGCAGTCGTTGCCTACGTTCCTGTTTGGGGTGCATGCACCTCGTGAACGTTTTTTTCGCATTGAATGACCGAATGGGGTACAACGAATAGGGCTGCTGGTCCCGACCTGAGCCAAAGGGGCATTGGCAATACCACCCAATGTGCGCTACTCGAAGTGGCCTCGAGATGGCTCAAGCTTTGACACCCCTTTAAAACTTGCTCTGCACACCTTCTTTTTAAAGAAGACCCATAAAGGTTATTTCTTTTCTGTACAGCTCTCGAAGCTTGCCATAGAGCAGCTGCCGGTTCGTCGTAAATGTATGCAGCCGGAACTAGAGAACTTAATTTATTAAGTAAATGTTTGGAGCCTGCTGCTCTGCTTGAGCTAAAGTCGTAATTGACACTTGGCGCGATTGCATGCTGCAACAGGTGTCTAGTGTTTTGAAAAACCGCCTTATGTTACAGCTGTTTTGCCGGCAAGACTGAGCAGACAAGACTCTGTTCTTGAGCACTGCACTGTTTGTGAGGGCCAGAATGTAATGACGTCGGTGCGATCACGGCTGCTTTGCTTGAAATTTTTTGTTGAGCGCAATAAGACATCAACACAATCAGCCTCACTTCAGCTGCAATCAAAACAAATCGCAGTGGCAGTGTCTCAGTATCAGAGTTGCCATCCGGCTGCCTAATTTATACTGAGTCGGTTCGCTTGGTCCGTACCGGTCATATCAGAGAGCAGGAGTGGAGGGCACCATTTGCCCGGCCCCACACCGCACAATGGAGCACAAATGTGCATGCATGAGCTGCATACTTTTTTGCTAAACTCCACTCGATGAGCAACTGCCAAGTTTGAGTCGCATAAAAACATTAACTTCGTGCTGTAATTTTTCATTAATTTTGGGTCTTCCCTTCTTACATGAAAATCTTGTGGGTCTTGCCCTCTACATGTAAAAAAGGGCGGGTCTTGCCCACCCAGATGAAAATCCTTGCTCTGCCACTATGCGTACAATCGTAGGCATTTGGAAGAGCGTTACTGAGTAGGGGTGGCACAATACTCCCGTTTGGGGACTTATGCATACACAAACTTACTAAACTGTTTGAGAGTTACTACAATAAAAAGTAACAGTACAGCAATTACAATAATAATAATAATAATAATAATACAATTCAGCAGCAGCAGCCTAAAAGAAAAAGAGCCTTCGTCGGCTGACACCCATTGGTTGCAGTATGCAACCCTTATTTTCTGCCTCAGGACTCCAACCTACGACCTAGGTCGAGAAGTGCAAGCATCTTGCCATTGAGCTAAGACGATGTAAATGGATATTTCTACTCTTATTGTAACGTATTGTGGCAAAATGTGGAGGCCATCGGTTTGTCTTTGTCACTGTGGCAACCAATTTCTTGGTCGGCTCTTGCAATATCCAAGTTACTTTTAATGAAGGATAGTCTATCACTGCCTGCAACTTTGCAATATCCACGGGGGAGGGGTGGTCATGCCAAGTAGTAATAAGCATGTAATTTTATTGTGCTCTGAGAGAACCAAATCTCTGTATCATCTGATTAATGATAGTAACATGTACAATTGCAGAATGCTTGTGCACTCTTTGACTATTCCCAGTGGATTACAAAAATGCTTTGCATTTCTTTTTAAATGTCATCAATTCAGGGGATGTCAGGATTTCCACCTGACTGTGTTTCCTTTGCAGCAAATGTAAAGCGCCTGAAAAGAGATTGAGTTCTCTGAGGGCGCTTTATCATGTGTGCTATTATTATTATTATTTCGGTCGATAGATCGATCCAGGCTTGGGTTACTAAGGAACTAAGGGCACGGCCACCGAAGGATTTGAGGTTGGTTAGATGCAGAGCTATACGATCGGATTAGGAGGAACAGGTAGCATGCTGTTGGAAAGCCTGGGATTTGGTATTTCAGATAGATAAGCTGGAGCATGAGAGTGTGAGCGTCTGCACCTTAAAGTCGTTCTGTTGCTTAATTGGTAGCCGTTTCATGTTAGAGAGAAGTTTGTGTAATATGCCAGCTTCGAAGGTCACGACAAACAGGCCTTGGGGGCAGAGTTCTGCATCAACTGTAAGCCTGTCGTAATGAATACATTTCGTGTGTGTGTGTGTGTGTGTGTGTGTGTGTGTGTGTGTGTGTGCGCGCGTGTGTGTGTGTGTGTGTCACACTGCAAGCTGGTCTTTGCCAAGGAGGTAAGGTGTTCGCTCTTCACGACCTAGGTCGTGGGTTCGAGTCCTGTAGTGTTCAATCGTTTAATACCCACTGCAAGCGGTGGTGATGGAGGTTATAATTCCTCTTGGGCTAACCGGTCATGTACTTTTGTATACCTACTGTCTTCCTCGATGATGTCGGTCCTTGATCCAGCTTTCATTTCATTGCCATTCGTCCACTGCTTGCCTTGGCTGCTCGATGTGCGTATGTCGTAGTTTGGGCAAGCAGAGGTTGGTGTGCCAAGCTGAAGCAGCGCATTGATCAATTGCAGCAGTGGCGTAGTTGAGAGCCCGAAAGCGCACCGCGGCTAGTACGGCAGTAAAGTTGAGGAAACAGCATGCAACTTAAGCACAGTGTAAGGGCTTGTCAACAACACGTTGCCGCCTGCCTGCGTAAAAGCTACCTGTGTCTGCCTGCTGCCTGGTGACCATCGGAATGCCAGACAGTGCAATTACTGGCAAGCCAGTATCGATTGTCTCACCACCTGAAGCAAGCATGTGGCTGCAAGCAAATGTGAACCCGGCAGCCGGATTTAGATGCACTGAGGTGCACTGAAGAAATGCCACAGCCCAAAGGGAAGGCGTGTTCTGTCACCCATGGGAGTAAAATCCCTTACCTGGTCTGCCGTAGGCTAAAGTCTGCACATGGCGTTCCCTGTGCTATCGAAAGACTGCCGGTCGACTGGAGCTCATCATTACTTTGTAGTTATTTATTACGTTACATTACATTACGTTGTTGCCTCAGCATCCGTTGCTTTTAGCCTGTCTGAGGAGATGCTGCTCGTGTGGGTGCGTTCTCTCGATGCTGTTAATCCACTTCAACTGGTGCATAACTCGGTAGCTCGGCCGGTCTGTCGTCTCTCTCTCTCGCTCTCTGCGGTTCTCTCTGTGGCTTTATCTGTTGCTCTCAGTTTGTCTACGCGACTCTCCCTCCCTCTACTTCCAATTCTCTCTCCCTCTCTTCATTGATCTCTTTTTTTCTCCACTCTTCCCCCATTCTTCCCCTCTCTCTTTTTTATGGCTTGTCGGTGTGGCTGTATACCTGTGTTGATTACCTGTTCTATGAGGGTCTCTGGGAGTAATCTTTGGACAATTCTGACTGTCAACCCATCCATTCCTGTTGCAGGATCTGCTACTTTTTCAGCCGGCCTTTTAGTTTTCACTGAGGCTCAGCAAATCGGTGGCTCCAAAAGTAACGGTGGATCGGCTAAGCCGGTAAGCCAGCTGCCTTGCAGGCCAGGTCAAACAGAGCTGGAGCAAGGCCCGACAGGCAGAGCTCAGTGAACGTGCTTTTCATGGCCTTTGCGACCCATTCCCCCGATGAGCCTTAGCGGTTCGAGCCAGTAGTGCTTGATCGGGAGCCGGCGAAGCTCAGACAACAGTGGTGTGATGCTTGTAGCTATGTCGTTGACGACAGACGACATTTTGAGCTGCTGAGTTTTGCTCCAGTTGCATGCGCCTAGGGTGCCGGCTCGGAGTCCTGACGAATGGAAACGCTCGAATCTAGGTACAATGTCACAGGCGGGTGCACTTACTAGTTCGGCTTTAGTGTTCTTTTCCAGGCAGGCCCTGATTTTAGCGATGTTTCTTAGCCGAAGGTGAGCCGACTTGATTGTGGTGGCAATGTGCTCATTCAATGCTGTTGTGCTTGCCACATTGCACTCTGTTGCAAACAATTCCTTATCATAACTACTTGCAGTCTGGCCACAGCTAATCTGGCTGTGAATTCGATCGGATAGTTTGACGATTTTCTACGATTTCCAGTCTTCACACCATTAGAAAACATTTAGGTGCTCGCCCCGACCAAGGTTTGACCGAGGTCGTGAGCTTGAGCCCTGTGGCATATATGAAGCACCTGAATAGAGATTAAGTTCTCTTAGGGCGATGTACAAATGAATTACATAGTTTTATTTTTATTGACTGACATTCCAAAAACAAACAACGTGCTGTTGGTATTAATGCTTTCAGTGTGACGTCATCCCACCACGATTGTTTATGTCCTTTGTCTGGCCTGGCTTGGAGGCCTCAAGCTTTCTCATTTGGAGGCCTAAATTTTCTCTTTTGCTGGAGCACATTCCACAGAACCTAAATTTTTAATGAAAATGTCAGCTAATAATGGAGGCAGAACATCCCTGCCTCAGCTGCCTATCGATACCGTCACATAAACGTTCTGTGGGTTCGGATCAGGGGACTGCCTGGGCCACTGCATCAGCAGCATACCGATTTAATCAAGAAAGTACTTTACTCAAGTTGTGTTTGGTCTAGAAAGTTGGATTTCAGAGTTCAAATTATCTGCTTGGGATACTATGTGTGACTGCTAGATAACGGTCCTAAGTGCGCTAAGTCAGAGGATGTTCTGACGCAAGTCGGGAGGGAGTTCCAGGCTTTGGGAGCATAACAACTTAATGCTCGGTGTCAGAAAGATTTGAGGTTTGTACGAGGTATTGGTAGACGGTTGGATTCCGAAAAGCGGGGGGGGGGGGGGTACGATGCTTGGCCTGGTGGGGGAGTAGATCTGAGAGATAGGCTGGAGCCAAAGAATGGAGTGACCTAAAAGTGAGCGACAAAACCTTGAAGTCGATCCGTTGCTTGATTGGTCGTCAGTGCAGGTCGGCGAGAAGTGGTGTGATGTGGCAACTGCGACGCTCACGACAGACAAGCCTAGCTGCAGAGTTTTGCATCAGCCGTAATCGCCTGATTGCACATGCCGGTAGGCCAGCAAGCAGTGAGTTACAGAAGTCAAAACGGGATGTCACAAGTGCATGGACCAACTTAGACGTGGTATCCTTATCTAAACAAGCCAGAATTCTAGCAATGCTATGTAGCTGAAAGTAGGCAGACTTGACTGTGGAGCTGATGTGGTCGTCTAACGAGAGGTCACTTTGGAACATGGCACCTAGATTTCGAGCTGATTCAACATGAAATATGCTGGCAGAGCCAATTTTGAGCGTAAGCCTTTCCAATTTCTCAATCAGATTGGGTTTGCCCATAACTAGTACGTTAGTTTTATCATCGTTTAGTTTTAGAAAATTGGCTGCCATCCATTTGTGGATATCATCATCATCAATACATGTAGCAAGTGAGTTGAAGTTGAGAGAATTTGAGGTGCTCGAAGGCTGGGAGGGATCAGGGCAAAGGTACAACTGAGTGTCATCAGCATAGAAGTGAAAGCCTAGATTGTGCTTGGCAATCACATCAGCAAGAGGGAGAGTATAAACCGTGAAAAGAGCCGGACCTATCACTGAGCCCTGAGGTACCCCATATTTCAGAGGTACCTCGGATGATCATTGTCCATTCACGTCAATACTCTGGAGTCTCCCACTGAGATTGGACCTGAACCATTGCAGAGCAGTGCCAGTGATGCCCAGGCGATCCACGATTCCGGAGCATAAAGCTCCAGGACGTTTGATGACGTATACAGCCAAATGTATCAAATAGAAATAAAAAATATTAAAGACTAAAAGGTTAAAAATAAAAGACTAAAAATAGCAGAATAAAGGCTAAATATTAAGCAGAGCTGAACTCGCATTTCAAATTTCATTCCGATACGTGAAATATCAGTTGAGGTATTGAATTTACAAGGCACCGACCAACCCTGGAAATGAAGCTGTATACGAGTCACAAGTATACCCATCAACAAGCTTCAAGCATATTTCGCGATCTACAAAGATTCGACAAGTTGGAATACAAGTCACATATGATGCAGAGATAGGTAAATCTTCTATTTGTAGATTTGTTACTTCTGGTTTACATCCGGGTTAGGTGTGGTTGGCATAACCGATTTTTTTCATGTGGAAGTCGTCAGAATCTCCGATCGCAGTTTTAACATATTTGTCTTTCGAAGGGTACCATAAACACATATTTAATAGTCAGACAAATTTTATAGGTATATTTTTTACACTCCTCCTTAAACCAGCACCCGATGCAGTTGGTAAGATGCATTTTTCTGAAGAGATGTCTCTGGTGCATCCAAAAAATCTTACTTCATTGTCTTCTGATTGCACTGCCAAAAACAATCCTTCGAATACACAACTGTTTTCGCAACCACGTGAACCGCCAAACAAGCTAACTGTGCATGTTTTTCTGTTCCTAGTAGTCCAGCCGTGGTGGCAGCATGCACAATCTGATGCATTTACTGCTTCTTCGTATTAATCCTATCCTGTGGTAGTGTTTTTGGAGAAGATTTTGTAAAAGTCAACAAAGTTTTAGGTTTGTCTTAATTTCCCATGATGCGTAGATGTTTTGGGCCAGCTCTGCATAACAGCATCTCACTCGAGAGCAAAAGAAAAAGTTAAGGTAAGGTAGCTCTTAGAAAATGCCCGCCTTGCAAAACGGCTCTAGTCAGCTAGGACAAAATCAGGGAGCAACCGTCTCTGCTCAGAGCTTGACGGTGCCCGACCGACAGAGCATCTGACTAACTATGCTGCCGGCACCTGTAGGCCGGCACACGTTTCGCAGCCTCCTTAGACTGCTGCACGTTTTTAAAGCAAGCATATACGATTGTGCAATTCGGCGACCCGTGTGCCAGTACTTTCGTTGAGGCGGCCTATGGGGCTTGATGTTGGCAGTGGCAGCTGAGCGCCGAGCAGAGATGAGCACCTGCTGAGTAATAATGCCAGTTTAATAGACCAAACTAGTTGTGACCTATAATCCGCACGAGCGCTACCTGAAATTCCGACAAAGGAATGCTATGCTTAGCCAGCTTAGCATCAGCTTAACCAGTCCAGCCTGGAGGCACGGTGTTTTTCTAGAGGGCATCGGCATTTAGCCTGATTAGGGAATGGTTGCAGCCGGTGCCTTGCCGACGACTCGGTATTTATGGCATACCAACCTGATCACTATGATCTGCGTCGGCTTGAAATTCAGTGCCCCCATTTGGTGCTACCTGCGTCTTCTATTGCACCCTGGTGGTGGTTAGCGAAAATACCGTTTAAGCAAAAACCTTTATAAGTGCCGCCGTTGTTTGTCACCCTTTGGTGATAGCAAATTCGTTCCCTTAGACAGCATCCTGTAATCAAATTACCTACTGGATTCCCAATATCGTGTTCCTGGGCAGTGCTAAGCTATGGGTGCCAACTCCCAGCCTAGTAAACCTGCGATCATCTCTGACTCCTCGAAAGAAAGGGGCCAACATTAAAAATATGGTTTTAGGGATTGCCAGGCAGAACCCCCTCGGCCTGTCTCTGTCCAGCTGCGTCTCTGCCTATCTCAGTATACTGTTCTTTTCATCTAGGTATGTTTCTCTGTTTTTTAATCTCTGTCTCTCTCTCGTGCTGTCTCTCTCTCTCTCTCTCTCTCTCTCTCTCTCTCTCTCTCTCTCTCTCTCTCTCTCTCTCTCTCTCTCTCTCTCTCCCTCTCTCTCTCTCTCTCTCTCTCTCCCTCCCTCCCTCTCTCTCTCTCTCTCTCTGTTTTATCTTTTTTGGTCAGCCTGGTTGCAGGGACTAGGAGATTGACAGAGAATGGGATGTCTTCTTATTATGTAAACGAATCCCTAGTACGGCTGCACATGTCGTTCATGGCTGCACCCTGAGACGGCAGTACGGCTTTGTGACATTCTGGCTATACAGTCGATCTACCAAATCGAGCATTGATAGGTGTGCACGTGACCAGCGGTGCTGCATCACTGGAACGGGTGACTTGGGGCGGTATCGTGCCGAGTTAAATTCGAGCATGCCTATGGCTGTAAGACCCAGCAGTGGCTAAGACAGGGCAGAGCAGTCTACTCTTAGATCTTACTTATAAACAGTAACTGAGCCAGTGGCTGGCGGGGGTTGGGCATTTACCCCCCCCCCCTACAGCCAGGACAATGACCTAAGGCGCCTCCTATTCCTACCGAACCCCAGGGAACGCCTCGACCGTCACCGTGATGAAATTGTCATTATTTCGCTCGATGAGCACCCTACCCCGAGTTCTTGTCAAATAAACACCATGAACTTTACGCCATAATTTTTTATTAATTTCAGGTCTAACCCTGCCTACATGCAAATCTCGCCGGTCTTCTGAAAAGCGTTCTTCGTCAGCTGAAAACTGAGTTCATATAAACTACATGTGCCAGAGGCGACTGCATGTCAAAGGAGACATGATTCCGTGGCCGGATTTTATTTTCCAGCTTCATTGCCGTCAATAAAATCGACAACCTCTCTACTTTCGGGGACCTCTAAAAAGTTGGCTTTGTCTCCTGTATCGATATGGGTGCCACATCTTCTTTAGATCGAGAGCATTTGTCTTGCTCTGTCCTCCCCCCCCCCGGCATGCCTTAGCAACCAATCGTCATTTCGGCTTCCTACTGATGTCAGTTTTAAAGGAATCGGTACTGGCTGCTGGCTTCTCCATTCGTTGCTAGCAGGTGAAGCAATGACTCCAGGCTGACAAGTGGTCGGCCTGGCGTGTGGCCTTCCTCTAAGCCTGTGTGTCCTTTGGGTTAAAATGTCGGCTGCCGACATTCTGCAAATGCGTGGCAAGTAGCAGCTGCTAGATTTTAGTCTAGAGATAAGGGGCTCTCACTTCAAAACCATGGTCGCCGAGAGTTTGATTCATTCAACGGGCGATTCACGAATGACAAGTAGGCGGAAAGCTGCCGTTGCTCTTTTGCCGCTAGTAGAGAGGAGCCTGTTTGAGTCACGGGGTCTGTAATAATTTGTTTTACTGACGCAGTGCCCGATGATGGCACCTTAGTCAGATCAGTTTGACCAAGTGTGTGACGACGAAAGGCTGCTGCTGCGACGGCACTGCTCTGATAAGCGAAGATGGCTAATCGCCTGCTTGAATTGAGCTGCTTATGGAACCCGCAGAGGGTGTGGAGACATTTTTCACATTTGTGGATACTCATTTTCATCCGTTTTGACAACGTCGACGTTCTATCGAGCTTGGGGAGGCAAACTAGGTCGTATTACAGATTACTTTCAAGGAAGTTTCAGTCGTATATCCCAAAGCTAGTTGGAAAATAAACTCTGAATGGGAAGCGTTTATCCGCGATTTTAATTTGAACCGTTTGACCCGCCTTGGAATACCATAGCTTCTGGTTTGTCATAGCAGTTAGTCACTTCCGACATACATTTGAGCGCTGAAGTATCGGCGAGGACGCTCAAAATCGCCCCCGTAGCCTACATTTTTCGACTCTGTTGGAAAGAAACGTTATTGCAACCTGCTTTAATTATGTGCGGTATGTACAATAAGCCTAATTAACATGTAAGGGAATTTTTAGTGCAAGTTTTCCAATCTATCACCAAATTAAAATTGTGCTACCGATTGGCAATCACCTTTCTGAGCCTCTCGGGCATACAGCACTCACAAACGTTCGTTGTCTTTCTCCAACGTGTAGTAAGTAAACTGGGAACGTCGGCGAGTCGTCGGGTGTGATATGATCCTCGGGTGATCAGAGCTTTATATCAACTTCATCTCAGAGAGTGGGTTTCGGATCTGGAGATTGGGCCAGGCCACTCATAAAGCTCTATGGGCCCTAAACCAAACTCAGAAGTATTCGGGGGGGTATATTAAGCCTATTTAGACGTGCTTAGAGTCATTATCCTGCTTTGTACTAAACGCTGCAAAAAAGTTTCTCTCTTCGTCAGCCTATCCTCTCGGTTTGTAATGACACGTGGGCGGCCGGGTCTCTGCGGTTATCCACGGTACCGGTCGTGGCAATTTTCCTCAGGTTGTACCTCATCGTAGTCTTACCAATGCACAATTATTTGGCAATGCAACGTTGCAAAGTCCCGTTTAGTGTAAAGTTCTCAACTGGCCCTTCGTGAAGTCAGTCAACTTGTTAGTGTAAGGCAAGCCGAACGGCAGCAGCTTTCGGATAGGAACCTCGGTGAGCTGTAGCGCTCGTTTTTACTGGGCGTGCATAAGTGCTTCCGGAGGCGAGCAATCCAGTAGTTCTCAGCATTCCATAAAATGATGAGAGCCGCCAATTTTATGTGAAGTTAAAGGGTCGAAGCCGAATTTCCTCGTTCTTTTTCCAGTTGTGTGCACTGGTTTGCAAAAACGCCGTTGCGAAAGAAACTACTTTATTGAGTGCATTCGTTTTGTGTGCTTTGGTTTAGCTGTTCACGGTCCGATGCCCGCAGCTCCTCATAAACAAGGGGTCGCCGAGACTTCTGTACTCGAGTGCATGAACATCTGTAGAGTTTCCAAGAATTTGTGCAGGGCATGCCCGAGCTACGCCATTATCGTGTGCTCGAAATTTAACTTCAAGCCATATGCAGTACCCTCGAAGCAGTCTTTTGAATCGATTGTCTTGGTCTCACCCGAAAACAAGCTACCGATAGTGGCAGTAGTCTATCGCCCACCAGGTACCAAATCCTCCTTTATCTCAGATTTCTCCGATCTCATTTCGATTCTGTGTGCAAGAAATCGATCCTTCCTCGTTATGGGTGATTTTAACGTTCACTTTGATAACTTATCTGACGCTTTCAGCACCGAATTTCGTGCATTGACTGACTCATTGTCTCTTTTGGCTCATGTGCATGGCCCTACCCACATCAAGGGTCACACACTCGACCAGATTTTGTCATACAACTGCACTTTGTCATCACCAATTATTACTAAATCCTGCTTATCTGACCGCATGCAGATCTCATTCAATCTACAGTGTGTGCCCACATCCTCCTCTAAAAGAACCTGTGAATCGCGAAACCTCAAGACCCTTGACATCGATGCTGTCCGTGCGAGAATATCTGCTTCGACTCTGCTGCTCTGTCATCATTGGTAGATAGCTACAACACGACACTAGCTGACACGCTCGACGAATTTGCACCTCTGACAAAGCGCACTGTGCGCCCCCCCCCCCCCGCCCAGACGGCCTATGGTTTACCACAGACATTAAACTAGCCAGGTCTACTAAACGAAAGCTTGAAAAAGCATACAAAAGACCCGGACTAACTGTCCATCGACAGGCATATGAAGACTACTGTAAGTCGTACCAATCGATCCTAGCAAAGGCCAACTCTAGCTTTTATAGAAACATTGTTGAATCACAGATGCACAATCCAAAAATGCTGATGTCGACAATAAACCATCTCCTCAACCGTTCCCAGATTAGCTCCTTACCTGATGATCCTTGTGATGATCTAGCCGATCGCTTCTCTCAATTCTTTGTGCAGAAGATAGACTAGATCAGGGAATCCATCCCTGCGATGACAACCTCCCCACTAGAATGCTGTTCCTCGGTTCCTGACTGCACCTCAATGTCTGCATTTGAGCAGGTAATGTAATGTAATGTAATGTATCTCCGTCAGTAACTCCACAAAGTCATAAAGACCATGTAGGCGTTACGCAGGAGAGTTTTGTATAGCACACTCACAGCCTAAGCGGCTTTCGGTACGCATTCGGTAGCCAACAGACTTCGTCTCACGCAACAAAGAGAAAGTGGGAAGCATAGCAGAGTTAGGAGAGCAGTTGAGGTAGTGAGTAGCATAGAAGTAGCAGTTCAGGACCGCTGAAAAAGATGTGCCATAGTCGGCAGTTGGAGAGTAGATGTTGCGTAAGAATTGTGGAAGCGAGTTCCACAGTCTAGGACCTGCAGAGCTAAAGCTTCTGTCGCCAACTGTCTTTAAGCAGAGGAATGGGATTTAAGCAGGTCACTAGTGATCTAGTCCTAAAGTTCGTATCGCAATCAAAGAAGACAACAAGTCCTCTGAACCCTATTCCCACTGTCCTGCTCCTACGTTGCATTGATGTGCTACTGCCATGCATAACTAACATCATTAATATGTCATTAGCCTCAGGTCATGTCCCAGCACCTTTCAAAAAAGCTGTAGTCACGCCTCTCCTCAAGAAAGCAGCACTAGACCAATAGAACTTGAGCAAGTACCGCCCAGTCTCCCTTCTACCATTTCTATCAAAGACACTGGAACGGGTCGTGGCAGACCAGCTAAACTCATATATCGAAACCTCACACCTTGCTAGTAAGTTCAGGTCCGGCTTTAGAGCTAATCACTCCACAGAGTCAGCATTGCTTAGGGTATACAACGACCTACTTAGGAATGCAGACCTAGGTAGAGTGCCTCTGCTTGTTTTGCTCGATCTTTCGGCAGCTTTTGACACCATCGATCACAAAGTTCTTCTAGAGTGCCTCTCATCTCGCCTGGGCATCACTGACACTGCCCTGCAGTGGTTCAAGTCCTATCTCAGTGGGAGACTCCAGAGTATTGACGTGAATGGACAAAGATCATCTGAAGTACCTCTGAAATATGGAGTACCTCAGGGCTCCGTGCTAGGTCCGGTTCTTTTCACGGTTTATATCCTGCCTCTTGCTGATGTGATTGCCAAGCACAATCTAGGCTTTCACTTCTATGCGGATGACACTCAGTTGTACATTCGCTTTGATCCCTCCCAGCCTTCGAGCACCTCAAATTCTCTAAACTCACTTGCTGCATGCATCGATGACATCCGCACATGGATGGCAGCAAATTTTCTTAAACTAAACGATGACAAAACTAACTTACTAGTTATGGGCAAACCCAGTGTGATTCAGAAATTGGAAAGGCTGTCTCTCAAAATTGGCTCTGCCAGCATATCTCCTGTCGAATCAGCTCGAAATCTAGGTGTCATATTCCAAAGCGACCTCTCGTTAGACGACCATATCAGCTCCACGGTCAAATCTGCCTATTTTCAGCTTCATAACATTGCTAAAAGTCGGGCTTGTTTAGATAAGGATACCACGTCTAAGTTGGTCCATGCATTCGTGACATCTCGTCTCGACTTCTGCAACTCACTGCTTACTGGCCTACCAGCATGTGCGATCAGGCGATTGCAGCTGGTGCAAAACTCGGCAGCTAGACTTGTCTGCCGTGAGCGTCGCCGTTGCCACATTACTCCACTTCTCGCCGACCTGCAATGGCTACCAGTCAAACAACGGATTGACTTCAAGGTTTTGTCGCTCACTTTTAGGTCCCTTTATTCTATGGCTCCAGCCTATCTCTCCGACATACTCCCCCATCAGGCCAAGCATTGTACCACCCGCTTTTCGGAATCCAACAGTTTAACAATACCTCGTACAAACCTCAAATCCTTTGGAGACCGTGCATTTAGTTCGTATGCTCCCAAAGCCTGGAACTCCCTCCCGACCTGCGTCAGAACATCCCCTGACCTGACCACATTTAAAAGGAACTTAAAAACACACCTATTTAGGACAGCATTTAGTGGGTCCCTGTGATTCGTGCTTATGCGTGCTGACATTGTGCTTGCTGCCACTAACCACATTTGCATGCTGACCCTGTGCATGTCACCCCTAACCATGTTATTCATTTTGTTTGTTTTTCAAGCATGATTTTACTTACCATTTAATTGTATTTCCCTTTGCAGCAAATGTAAAGCACCTAGAAAGTGATTGAGTTCTCTGGGGGCGCTTTATCAAGTACATTATTATTATTATTACGTCAGCCGTGCTATGCATCTTTTCCTATAACTCCTGCAAAGACTCCAGGGGCAGTTACGTCGAGCATGTTGCAGCTCACTCAAAGTCGAAGCGGCTTTCGATTTGCGTACGGGTAGCCAATAGATTTCATCTCACGAAACGCAACGATGAGAAAGTGAGAAGCGTGGCTGAGCCAGGAGGCCAGTCGAGGAAGTATGCGGCACGACAGTGCAAGCGAAGGAGGCAGAAGGAAGGAGTGGAGACGCCATTGCATAGCGTTTGGGAAAGTAAATTCCATGGCCGAGGACCCTCAGAGCGAAACCATCTGTCACCAGCAGCAGTATTCAAGTGATAAAAATAACTTACTAGTTATGGGCAAACCTAGTGTTATTCAGAAATTGGAAAGGCTGACTTTCAAAATTGGCTCTGCCAGCATATCTCCAGTTGCATCAGCTCGAAATCTAGGTGTCATATTCCAAAGCGACCTCTCGTTAGACGACCACATCAGCTCCACAGTCAAATCCGCCTATTTTCAGCTTCATAACATCGCTAAAATTAGGGCTTGTTTAGATAAGGATACCAAGTCTAAGTTGGTCCATGCATTCGTGACATCTCGTCTCGACTTCTGCAACTCACTGCTTACTGGCCTACCAGCATGTGCGATCAGGCGATTGCAGCTGGTGCAAAACTCTGCAGCTAGGCTTGTCTGTCGTGAGCGTCGCAGTTGCCACATTACTCCACTTCTCGCCGACCTGCACTGGTTACCAGTCAAGCAACGGATTGACTTCAAGGTTTTGTCGCTCACTTTTAGGTCTCTTCATTCTATGGCTCCAGCCTATCTTTCAGATATACTACCCCATCAGGCAAAGCATCGTACCACTCGCTTTTCTGAATCCAACAGTCTAGAAATACCTCGTACAAACCTTAAATCCTTTGGAGACCGTGCATTTAGCTCGTATGTTCCCACAGCCTGGAACTCCCTCCCGACCTGCATCAGAACATCCCCTGACCTGACCACATTTAAAAGAAACTTAAAAACATACCTATTTAGGACAGCATTTAGTGGGTCCTTGTGATTCGTCCTCGATGTGCTTATGCGTGCTGACACTGTTCATGCTGCCACTAACCACATTTGCATGCTGACCCAGTGCATGTAACCCCTAACCATGTTATTCATTTTGTTTGTTTTTCAGGCATGATTTTACTTACTATTCTGTTGCGTATCACTTTGCAGCAAATGTAAAGCGCCTAGAAAGAGATTGAGTTCTCTGAGGGCGCTTTATCAAGTGCAATATTATTATTATTATTATTATTATTATAAAGAACAGTGCGGCTACTTTAGTCTCCCGAGAGGGAGAGCCGTCGGAGAGTGTGGGGGGCAGGTGGAAGGCTGCTGCAGCTGGTGCAGCGCTTGCATCCGAGCATCTGGAAGCAGCCGAGCGGCCCAGGTCAGATGGTCACAGTTTTCTCGGCGTCCTAGCAATGCGTCCTTGAAATCCTCAAAAGTACCGACTCGTTTTCCGGGTCGAGCGCCTCGGCCGATGTTGCCAGGGGATAGCTGTTTGCACTAGACAGAGCGGCCGTGGGTCACCCTGCTGCTCTGTCAGCCACCGGTCAGCCATTCGACCGCAAACTTATTTCATCTCTTACTATCTACATAAATGCATAGATACACCTGCCACCTTAAATACGTGTAGCTGCATTCACGAGGTCACGCTAAGTCACGCTCAACTATTTATCGGTTTCGCCACGTGTGGTACTTTCTGTATAGCTATACATTTCATACATATGCTAAAAAGAACACCCGGTAAGGCGGCTGCTCTTCACGACCTCGGTCCCGAGGTCGTGGGTTCTATTCCTGCGGTGGGCAATCCTATATTGCCGGCGGTGATAGCCGTAAAGGCTCTTCTGTCGCAATACAAAAGAGGCTGTCGAATCAGCTAGTATTTATTTATTTATTTTTATATGCAAGCGAGTTTTTGTTTAGTGCTTATAGCATTGTACGCTGAAGGGGGTGGCTCTTAAACTCCCGGGGCCATTGTAAAGAGGGGGGTCATTGGTTGCTTGCCCTTTGCTGCCTATTTAGTTTAGCTGTGTGCACCCTGATTGCAATATTTTGGCATACAATATCAATAGCATGCTTGATCATGATATCTTAAAAACTCGTACGGCCACGATCACTTGTGCCACGAGCAGCTGAGCTTGCTGCAACTGTTCCCGTAGAACTGCACTGTGCTCTGGTGTCCCTCGTATAAACTGCAAATGTGCTAAATGGCAAGCTTCGTCAGAATGGAGAAGGGCACACAATGAAAATTAGAATAATAATAATAATAGCACACTTGTATAGAACCTTAAGACGACGTAATTCTCTTTCTAGGCACCGTGCATATTGACGGACACGATCTTGTCTAGCCTCTGAGTGGCTGTCGTTTGTAGTTGCTCACACATTTGCACCTACTGGGAAACCGTCGCAGCTGCCAGCAGCTGTAGAGGGAAAGCACTGGACTGGGGGAGAAGGGAGGTCGCTCTGGCCGAGGCCGCCGATTGGTGGCTTTTCCGTGATTCTCGAAGCAGAGATGACTCCAAGTATGGGCCGTCTGTCCGACAGCAGAGTGCCGCTTACAATAGCTAGAAGTTGTGGGATAGTGCAGCTGGGTGTGCGCTGTGTGAGCAAACATCATAAGGGGAAGCGGCTCAAGTGACTGTGCAAAATGAGCAGAGCGCGAGCGAGCTCGTGTTTAAGGAAGGCTAGCCCGAGTCAGAGCACGACCTATCCAAAAAACTATAATCATTTATCTAGTGCCCTAAAAGAACTTAATCTCCAGTGAAGCGTTTTGCATGTGCCACCTGGCTCGAGCCCATGACCTCGGTTATCAAATACCTTAACCTCGGTCGGGGGTAGGGGAGCGCCTTAATGCTCGTATAGAGTCTCTCCCTCGAATATTGATAAGCTTATTGGCACTGCAAAAAAAAAGCTGCTGGCCAGAACTGTGGTCCGCCGATGTCAGTGCCGCCGATGTCAGTGCCGCCGATGTCAGTGCAGCCACTGCATTCTGCTCCGAAGGCTCTCGGCACCCCTCGTCGCTTCCCACTTACCTTCTGCCTCCTCTGATGGAGGGAAGTGGCAAATTCACCTCCCACGGGAACCCATGCTGCTGTGCTGTGCAAATCCGATGGTCCGCCGCTTGGCATCCCTTCTGTCAAAATCGGCCGTGAGCCGTCTGTGAGCACGTCTATACGATCGATACTAGAGCGGAGTGTGAGAGAGCCGAGGCTCGGCTGCGGTACGACCGCCATCGAGCGACCCATTGCCGCTCGAAGGTGGCCCGAATTGGCCGTTAGTGCGGTTGCAACTTCTTGGATTCTACTCGTGAACGACATCTTCTCTCCTGCTGTCGACTCTGGCACATCCTTTCCAGCCGTCCCGTGCCTGTGTCACTACTCTCATGCTTGTATTCTGTATTCTTGACTCAGCTGCAGGCTGCTTTCTGAGCAGATTTGGTTCTGCTGCTCAGCTGTCCCTTTGCTGCTGCTCGAAGTCCACTTGCCACCGTGTGCTCACCGGAAGCTTCGCAGGCTGTAGCAGAGCACTCTCTCGTGCGCTGTCACCCTGCACTCTTACGTGGCCTGCTGATGTTGACCTGCTGACGCCGACACACCCAGCGGTTTTTGCAGCGCCATTCTGCGTAGGCACAGTTCCATCCTCGTTGCGTGGCAACGCCAGTCTCTTCGGCTCCAGGAAGCCGTGTCACTCCAACGAAATAAGAAGACAACCGCGAGAGCCTGCGCTCTGTGCTCGGCAGGAGCAAAGACTGTCAGCAGTAGAGCACCCTGGGGAGGGGAGGTGGGAGAGTCGTCGTGCTCGCTACGCTGCTCGCTACACTGCCGCCGCGTAGCTTGCTCGCGTGCTGCACGGATCGATCGCCTCCGTTCGCTCGGCACCAGGCCGTCTCGCGAAAACGAGACAAGAAGAAGGAGAAGAAGCAGCGAGCCGCTGAGCGGCACAGAGCCGCCCTGTCCGACCCCGCTGGAAGCACTGCCGCCGACCGACACGAAAGCGATCGGGACGACGTCGTCATAAGCCTGCACACCTTATGCATATGATCGATTGCGCTCGCCAGGAGAGGGCTATTTATTTGGCGTGCTTCGAGAAGGGCGTGCCGTGCCGGTCTCGCTGGGATATACGAGTTCGGAAGAACTCTCTCGCCATGCTAGCTCCCTGTTTGGCTGGCCTGCCGGCGAGTGCAGTTGCCGCCGCCGCGGCAAGGATTCAGCTGCGTGCAGCGGCTGGGGCCCCGATCATTCAGCGCATTGGAGCTTGACCGAGGCCAGTCGCCATGCGTGCAGCATGCGGCAGGATGGAACTGCTGTTTCGTCTGCTGCTCTTTACAGCCCGCCCTGCTCGCTGGTCTGCATTTTGGGGTTTCGTTCGCCCGCCAGCCCCTTTTTGCGCAAGGGCACGCTCGCGTCCGGTGATTATTTGTTCACAGCTGCCTGTACTAGCCTCCCCGACAATGCTGGAGGACAAGTGGGTTATTTTTTTCTCAGATGAAATTTACGGCTACAGTGAGGCTGCGAATTATGATAAGCACATTATGCGAGTGGCATTTGGCAAAGTTACTTGTGTGCAGTGAAGTATACCATCGCTTGTTTACAATCAGCTGCCACACAGCTCGAGCTTGCTTGCTGCAGACTTACCAGGCTCCGTCGACCTAACTCCAGGCTCTGTCCACCTTTTGTACTAACGGAGTTGGTGCTTGGTTGCTCTGTTTTGTGATCAAGTCTATAAAGACCACGAGACCCCAAACAAGCACCTCAGCCTCTCTTCACCGAGGTAAAGAGTGTGCAAGTGGAATTGGTGCTTAGCCGCTATATTTTTCTATTCTAAGTCACTTTATTCGAGTCACTTCATTCGTGCAACTCGAGTCCGTTTCTCCACAGGGTGGCTACCAAGGCGGTTCCGTTAGCCTGACGAGCAGTGGTTTGACCTTATACTCACAGCCTCCGGTTCTTCAAATTGCCAAGAGGTAGTAGTATCATTTTGGACAACATCTAAACAATCTTCAGACGGTGCTCTTTCGGTGCAGATATTTAGACTGTCCCAAAAATTGGTATATGCATTTCTATGTGCGCTGAGAGATTCACCTCTTCTGCCCACGGTATTGGAGTCTGCTTGCAGAGACAGCCACTTGATATTTCTTTTAAAAAGAAGCTAAAAAAATGCGGAATAGCTAAATAGGTCTGCCGAGCGGTAATGTAATGTATCCCCGTCTGTATCACCACAAAGGTCTATCCTTGTCGAAAAATTGGCCGTGCCGTCTCCTGAGATGGGGGCAGGGCAACCAGACAGCTAACGAAAGATGCTAAAAGGGCACTTCGTGTGGCACCCTTCACAGCCCAAGTTCCACTGGGGGGTCAACTCGGGGTTAACTGACCGGTTGCAACGACCCTCCGGTTAATGAGTCGCTCGACAATTTAATCTATTGGTGCAGCTCGGTAGGCTACTACTGTGCAGAGACAAGCTAGGCGTACGAACCACTGCAAGTCTTAGGGTGAGTCAACGTTCAGTCAGGTCGTTCCTTTGTTGCTCACTGAGCATCTGACCCACTGACGACCAATGGGCGGTAGCCATTCAGCTTGTAACTAACCCCCCCCCCCACGAAAGCCCAGCGGCCCTCCCAGGTTAACGCGTGATTTTAGTAAGATTCGATACCTTACTGGCTACCTGTAAGGTTTGATATTGGTGAGTGCAATGCTGTCAACTTCACGTGCCTGCGTGTCAAATAACTTTGGTTCAGCTACGAACTTTGGTTCGGCCTACGACCTACGGTTGCTATGGTTGCTGAATCCCGTGTGTCCTAGCAACAGAACAGATTGTGCTTCCTCTTCCGATTCGCACTAACTTAGTTATTCACTGACCTCTGACGCCACCCTACAGTTTTTGTCTACTCAATTTAGCGATCCACTGGCGTTGCCCATCACACTCCAATTATTAACTAACTGAATACAAAGCAGATAGGACTGGATAAGCAAAACGATGATGAAGGGATGAACTCAACAGTCGCAATCGCCCGTGCAACGATGTGTGGAAGATGTCAGTTTCTCCTTGCGTTGTGTTCAGTTGCGTTCACTAATCCAGTTTGAGATCGGTGAGATATTCCATGATATGGGGCCGCCGATCAAGCATGGCGTTTTCCTGACCGGAGTCACTTGTACTGGCGGCCTTAAAGGTCTTAAAAGTAATTATGCAGACGCTGCCTCGAAGCCCAGATAGATGCTATGAAGGCTTCGGGGGTGATGGCAGTTAAGGCTCTTCTGCCACTATACAAATGAGGCTGTTGAATCAACTATTCGGCATGGTAAAGAATGGGAGAAGACTTGAGCCGTGATGGCCCTCTAGGTAAGGCGGTGGCTCTTCACGACTAACTTCCCGAGGTCGTGGGTTCGAATCCTTCGGTGGGCGATCCTATATTGCCGCTGCTGCAAGCGGTGGTGATAGCCTTTAAGGCTCTTCTGCCTCTATATTAAAAGAGGCTATTTTTAAATCTTAAAACAGCGGCAGAGAAGTCGTGGATTATGAATTTACAGGGCATCTTAAAGCCTGACGAGGTGGCGAAGCCGAAAGTTGACAGCTACAGTTATAGCAACTGCTCAAGTTTATAAGCCGAAAGTTGACAGCTACGATAGACGATAGGTTAGGTTTAATCTATTAACGGTCCCAATGAGGCCGAAATAGTGAAGCTGGCCGCTGCTAAACGACTGACTTGACGGTAGTAGCGCGAGTTTATTAGCCTCTCCTGCATCAGGGTTATTAGAAACCGGGTATATCCTACTAATCTATGGCTCAGTTTCGGGAAGTTGCAGTGGAAAGTTGTTGCCCAGCACCATCGAACACAGAGCTAGACCTGGAAAAGCACAGGGATTTCTTTAGGCCACTATTTACTTACTTCGTGCTCAACTACGGTCTGCATAACTGTTCGAATAGAGCAGCTGCTGTGACTTGCTGGCTGTGCTCCGAGGTCCTAGCCCACTATTAGTAGACGTCGCAGGGCTGCGAGGCATTACACGTTACTTTCGGCATGATTTGTGCAAAAGCACGGAGTCTGGACGTCCCCTTCCAAAATGACCTGTCACTAGATGAACACGTATGCGCCAATGTCTAGTTGTCCTAGTTTCGTTTTGTACCATGGCGAAAATTCGGGCATGCAACTTGACTTTAAGCTCATACAAAGCTATGCGGTTAGGCTTGTCCGTCGTAGAAGCCGCTACTTCCATATTGCAGCCGTCTCACCGACCTGTAATGGCCCCATCAAGTAGCTACTGGTTGACTTTTAGAATACTGTCACTCATCTTTCGGTACATTGTAGCTCTTGCTCGTACTTACCGATCTGCATAAGCTTCATATCAGGCCTCCAGACGATCCACCCGCTCTTATGTCTAATCCATTGTCTGGGCTCCTAACTAACTCCAAATCACTTTTTGAGTCCGCGCCTTCAGTTACTATGCTTACAATGATTGAAGTCACTCCCGACTGACATCACCTGATGTGACAAAATTCAAAGGAAGCAGAAAACGTGTGTTCAAAAACAGTGCACGTAGTAACTTACTGCAAGAGTCGTCTACTTTTGTAACGCACCCCACTGAACTTGTCTTTTTCCTTCGCACTTTCAGTGCTTACCCGTGCGTGCATGATTCGGTGCATGCTACTAATCCTAAGTCCTACTAACTAGTGGTGGCAAGTGCCTTGTGTGCTTGTGAATGCTCACCATTAATTATACTTGGGTGCTTTTGCATGCCTGTCTAAGTATGATACCTTGCCTGTCTCTTGGTTTTTTCTCTTGGCTATAAAACGCCTGAATAAAGAGTCGGTTCTCTTTAAGCGCTGCAGAGACTAATCGTTAATTTTATTACTAATGTTAAATATATGTCCAGAGCTCCTACAAACAGTCACAAAACGGGGGCAGAAATCCAGTAATCCTTCGAGTAAGCTTTCTAGCCCTATTAGTGTTGTGACTGTGCAGCTTTACCAGCTTCTAAGATACATAAATGGATGGTTCATTGTTCCGTTGGCTTGGCTTTAGGATTGAGATACGATACATCACGTTCCGTTGGCTTGGCTTTAGGATTGAGATATCTCGCCTGGAGGCCCAGCCAGGATTTTGGCATGGGGGAGGCCAAACCTCGACTTTGAGGGGATCGATATAAGGACGGGGCCTTAGAATTAAAAACGTAACACTTATAAAACACCTTAAGAGATTAAATCTCTCGCTACTCTTTATTGCCAGATGCTGAAAAGGAAGCGTGTCGATTGGTTGATGAGAATGCGCACTATTTCCTAATAATAGTAATAATAATGCACTTGATAAAGTGCTCTCAGAGAACTCAATCTCTTCCTAGGCGCTTCACATTCGCTGCAAAGGGAAACGCGATTGAATCGTGAGTAATATCAAGCTTGATAAACAACCTGAACAACGCGGTTAGGGGCGACATGCACAGGGTCAGCATGCAAATATGGTTAGTGGCAGCATGCATAAGCACATGAAGGACGAATCACAAGGACCCACTAAATGCTGTCCTAAATAGGTGTTTTTTTAGGTTCTTTTTAAATGTGGCCAAGTCAGGGGATGTTCTGATGCAAGTCGGGAGGGGGAGTTCCAGGCTTTGGGAGCATACGAACTAAATGCACGGTCACCAAGGATTTAAGGTTTGTACGAGATATTGGTAGACTGTTGGATTCCGAGAAGCGGGTGGTACGATGCTTGGCCTGGTGGGGGAGTAGATCTGAGAGATAGGCTGGGGCCAAAGAATGAAGTGACCTAAAAGTGAGCGACATTACTCATGCCCACGCAAAGGACAACTGTCAGTGACGAAGCATATGATGCAGGCAGACTGTTAGCATCCTTTTACAAATGTCGAGTTAAGGAAAGTGTCACATCAATCGGCTCAAGGCTCTGGGAAAAAGCTCTGGGCATGGTTTCTCGAAGCTTCAATGTTGGTTAGAAGCACAGGTAAACGACTCGAGTCGGAGGAGCGAGAGGTGCGATTAGAAGTTTAATTTAGGAAATGTTTCGGTTATGTAGGGCAAAACAAGAGAATGAAGGGACCATTAGAGATACTATGCTATGGGCAAAGTGCCCAAGGCAGAAAGTTGGCTGCCTCTAAGCAAAACGATGATGTACTACTGCTTAAATGTAATGTAATGTATCTCCGTCAGTAACTCCACAAAGTCAAAAAGACCATGTGGGTGATTACGCAGGAGAGTTTTGTATAGCACACTCACAGCCTAAGCGGCTTTCGGTACGCATTCGGTAGCCAACAGACTTCGTCTCACGCAGCAAAGAGAAAGTGGGAAGCATAGCAGAGTTAGGAGAGCAGTTGAGGTAGTGAGTAGCATAGAAGTAGCAGTTCAGGACCGCTGAAAAAGATGTGCCATAGTCGGCAGTTGGAGAGTAGATGTCGTTGCGTAAGAATTGTGGAAGCGAGTTCCACAGTCTAGGACCTGCAGAGCTAAAGCTTCTGTCGACAACTGTCTTTAAGCGGAGGAATGGGACAGCTAATTTATTGTCCACACAGGACCTGAGGGCGCGAACAGGCTGAAACTGATGCAGCAGTTCAGCTAGGTATGAAGGAGCCAAGCCGTGGCGGGCCTTGTGGGTCAGCGTAAGAACTTTGCTCTGTATCCTTTGCTCAACCGGCAACCATCCTAGCTCTTTCAGCAGAGGTGACACGTGCTCAAACCGCTGAGACTTGAAGACCAGCCTTGCAGCCATATTCATAGTCAGATGTAGTGGCATAATAGCTTTCTTTGGTAGCCCAGCCAAAAGGGAATTACAATAATCAAGCCGAGACATAACTAAAGTGCTAGTTAAATTTTTTACAAGCCACTGTGGGAGACAGCTTCTAATCTTGGATAGGGATCGGATGTGATGGCTAGCTGTAGAGGCAGTCTTCTGAATGAAGCTTTTGAAATTGAGGCAGCTGTCGAACACGACACCTAGATTACGAGCACGTGGTGAAGGTCGCACAATAGCATCACCTATTAGAACAGCAAAGCCTTTTAATCCAGCCACACGCTTAGGGTGTCCTATGAGAAGCAGTTCGGTTTCATCATCATTTAATTTCAGGAAGTTTTCCGACATCCAGGATCGAATATCGGCAAGGCAAGCATTCAGTTTCTCAGTTGCTGCAGTAGATTCCGACGGTTTAAATGACAAATACAACTGAGTATCGTCAGCATAGAAGTGATATCCTATTCCATGGGCCTTAATCACTTTTCCCAGAGGTTGCGTATAAATGGAGAACAGCAAGGGACCAAGTACAGACCCTTGAGGGACTCCACAGGTGACCCTTCTCGTGTCTGAGACCTGACCCCCACACGACACGGATTGAACACGATCAGACAAGTATGATTTAAACCACGCCAGTGCTTCGTCTGCCAGACCGATCGTTGTTCTCAATCTTTCAAGCAGAACTTCGTGATCAATGGTGTCGAAGGCAGCAGACAGATCTAGCAGAGCTAAGGCAGTGACATTCCCGTCGTCGTTGCCGCGTAGAATGTCATTGCTAACACGGAGGAGAGCAGTTTCAGTAGAGTGCTGCCTCTTGAAACCTGATTGAAATATTTCTGACATTCCATTATTTTCAATATGTTCAACCAGCTGCTTAGCAACAATTTTTTCAAGAATCTTTGATTAGAACGGAAGAAGGGAAACTGGATGATAGTTTGCTACGACCTCTGTGTCTAATCCAGGCTTTTTAAGAATAGGTCTAACGATTGCCGATTTGAAGGACTTGGGGACGACCCCTTTTCCCAAAGAAACATTAAAAATCTTGGTTATGGCAGGGCTAAGTTGGTCTGTAAGTGAAGACCACAGAGATGAAGGTATAGGGTCTTCAGGAGACGAGCTCTTTTTGCTAGACCTTATTAAGGCAGCCACATCACAGGCAGAAACATCAGAGAACCTTTTAAAAAAAGGTCACAGGTTGAGGAACGGCGATTGCTTTGGTCTGAGGGGGCTTAATGGAGGCACGAATGTGCACAATTTTTTCAGTAAAAAAGGCTGAAAACTTTTCGGCTGAGCCCTTAATATCTGGGGAGTCAGACCTGACAGCATTGGCCAGTAAATGATTTACTGGCCAATCTTTATAAATCTGTTTAGTGTCCGACTGGCAGGAATTCAGTTTTCTAATGAAAAAAGAAGCCCTGGCTTTTTTAAGCTTTCGGGTGTAAACTCGAAGGAAGTCTTTAAAATTGACTAGGTCTGCATCAGACCCCGATTTCTTGAAACGACGTTCCAGCCTGCGCTTAACACGGCGCATCTTAAGGAGTTTTTTTGTAAATTGAAAGCAATCTCGACGACTTTGAACAAGGATAGAGCGAACGGGAGCATGCTTGTCAAGAGCACTCCTGAGTGTCATGTTCATCGCATCAGTGAGGGTATCGAGGCTGCCGGTCGAGTCTGAATGCAGATCAAGAAGGCCTGCATCACCGATTTCAAAAACTTGTCCATGTCAATGCTTTGTAAGTTGCGTCGTTTGGCAAATTCGACATTGCCCTGCACGTACGAGGGAGCAGGAACAGTAAACGAGACCGAACAATGATCTGAGAGGGTCAGTGGGCACACCACAAAGTCAGTGGGGAGGACATCCTTAGTGATCACGAGATCTAGAATGTGGCCACCGACGTGGGTGCTATGATTCAGGCGTTGGGCCAAACCAAGATTCTCCAGACAGTCAAGAAATGAGCGGACCTGGCTGTTGCTAGGGTTGTCAACGTGAATATTGAAGTCTCCTACAATCAGTAGCGGCCTGTCACACACAAATATTTTAGCGAGGAACTCTGAAAACTCCTCTATAAACAAGTTTAGACAGCCAGGAGGCCGGTATATCACAACGGTGAGAGGCATTGTCTTTGATGACAGCTCTGCTCATCTGGATGGTGCCTGAAGCTCCCCTCAACAGAAAGCAAGCCCCTGGAAACTCTAGCAATAATAATACATTTGTAGTATAGCATCTCCCGAGAGCTTGATCTCTTTCTAGGCACTTATCATATGCCGTAAAGAAAGAATGATCAAATGACATGCACAATGCTCAATGTCAAACAGTGTAACATGGTTCAGGGTTTAGGAAGAAATGTTTACCCTCAAATTTCGAGATCCTGAAGCTTTGCCCCGAATGCGCACCCTGTACATGTCCCTACAGATATGTCTGCAAGGAATTATCTTCTTTAAACACAATTATGATCCTACTGTTGAAATAAAATAGCACCCCTTTTGCAGTCTCATGACGTCAACGAAGAAAAAAAATCAGCTAATCTGGCTCATGTGTAAAAATTTAGCGGTTCCCCTTTGCAGAAACACCTTGAACTTGCCGAAAATATAAAGCTGTAGGGCAGCTCCCTCCGACCTGCTGCCCTGGGTGCTGGGCAGGGCAGCCAGGGCAGAAGCCCAGCAAAATGCATGGTTGTGAAGGCCCAACATATCAAGCCAACCATATCTGAACCAAGCAGCTACCGGTTGGCCTTCTTGTGAGAATGCATTGCGAGCATTAAACCTATAATTTCCCCCACTTCTTAACTGTCTAATGCCTCGCCTCCACTCATCTGCTGCACCTAATATAAAAGGTCTTGGCACGGCAACATGTGCTTCATGGCCATACGATGCTTCTCACATGCCTACTACCCGATGAACTCGTATAACGGTGCTGCCATTTCAAGAGGACTGCCATGGGATAGGTTTGCAGTGAAGTCCTTTCACAATCAAAAGAAATATATTGACCTCCGATATACAAGCAAGTGCAAGCTTCAAACAGCAGCCGATGCTGCTGTCGATGTAGCTGATTCTACATATTTTTGTCGGAGCCAACGAGATGAGTCAATTGCTCGATACAACTCGCCCGAGTTGGCAGTTATTTCTTTGTTGTAGTGTTCGTAGTCATCAACAAGCTGCGGCTCCTGAGGAGTGTCTGGATCCTCGTAATCGGTGGCTGCAGCTTGGTAATTATGTGCCTCCACAGCCCCACCGTACACATTGCCATAGGAAGACTGATTGTAGTAATCTCCGTAGCCCCACGATGGGTTCCACTGGTAATACGAAGCCCAATCGTATGACGAACCACCTGCACCAGGCGGACAATTGGGTCGTTTGGGTGTAGCCATGCTGACTCGTACCGGTTTGCTACCGATCATAGCTCGCTGCATCTCTCTAAGTGAAGCCTGTTGCTCTCCCTCGTCACCGAAACGAACGAAGCCGAAGCCCTTGGTTTTGCCTTGCTCGTTTAACACCACTTTGGCACCTTTCGTGGATTTGTAGCGTCGCATGAAAGCATTGAATAGCGTGAAGTCATCTACTTCGTCTGACAGGTCCCCCACGAATATTGAGTACTCGGGGCTTAGAAGATGCTCTTTACCATAGCTCGCCTGATTGAGCTTGAACCTGTGGTAGATTAGACAACAGCCCAATTAATATAGAGCATTACAAACTTTGAGAGGAATGGCGAACATAACGATCAGCACGAACAAGCATGCACACGAGTACCAAGTGCCGATGAGGCAGAAATTCTAGCGACCCCTATAGCTGCTTCTACGAGAAGCAAGGACACTAGTACGGGCCAATTAAGAACATCCAGCAACACGAGAAAAAAAAAGGAAGAAAGAAATCACAGCTTTAATCGGCACAACGAGACCTCGCCTTCATGTCCAAGTTCTCGCACTGACACTGGTCAAAGACACAAAAGAAGTGCGCTAGAAGGAATGGGCATGTCGTAAGCACAGGAAGTTTCAGGCAAACCAAGTTTTTTCGCTCAACAGCAACCCTGCAGCAAGCACCCTTAGCATGGGGGTCTAAGCAGCCTGAGGTTGAGGTAACTACATGCCGATTCTGGTCTGCGTTCGTAAAAGCTGGCGCTCGAAAATGGTAGCTGATTAGTCTAGCGCTTGACAGTAAAAGGTTGCTAGAGTAGATCAAAACTCGTCGAAACTGATTCATTTGAGAAGCCGGCCAAGGTGCCGGCACCGAAACTTCCTGCTTGAGGCCGCAGTTTTCGCCATTAGGCAGACGAGCATCGGAAGAAAACAACAGGAAGAGCTGGAGCTCAGGCTGAGGAAGGAGCTGGTAAATAAAGAGTCGCTGCCAGAATGACAAGACAGGCAGTGGCAACTGCGTTCATGACCGGAACTAACGAATGGATGCCAGAAATAACTAGCAAACAGGGACTGGTGTCTAACGACGACCCTTAATAACAAATTTTCAAATTACCGAAGCAGACGATAGCGTCATTTGCAATATCCTATGCTAGACTATGAGAAGGGCTGACCGAAAGGCCTCTTACGCAACGACAACTACTCTCCTACTGCCGACTATGGCTTACCCTTTTCAGCGGTCCTGAATTGCAACCTCCATGCTACTCACTACCTCAACTCATATGCTCTTCTGACTCGGCTATGCTTCCCACTTTCTCTTTGTTGCGTGAGATGAAGCCTGTTGGCTACCGAGTGTGTACCGAAAGCCGCTTAGGCTGTGAGTGCGCTATACAAAACTCTCCTGCGTAACACCCACTAGGTCTTTATAACTTTGGGGAGTTACAGACGGAGATAGATCATCAGTCTAAAAAGTTCGCGTTAACCGGAAATGACGAATGAAGAAACCGGGAACTGCACGGACTAGTTAACCTGCTGTCATGTGATGTCACTTATATCCGTCAACTGTAACTCCACAATGCCACAAAGACTATGCGAGTGCTACGCACGAGAGTTTTGCATAGCGCACTCACAGCCTAAGCGGCATTCGGTACAAGCATTCGGTAGCCAACGGACTGCCGATGTCAAATTCTCGGCACCTGTATGCACTGGTTCGACGCTCTCCTTTGTCCGACTGCGACAGAATTCACCATTTTAGCATGAATCTGTGATCCAAGTTTCAAGTTTCAAGCTCCGAAATAAACTATTCTTCAAAGACATGTAGGCATATTACTCCAGCTATACAATCCACGGTGCTGCATTAATAGAGGCACCGTGTGAGTGCATATAACAAGTTTGGTGGCGGGCTAGAGAACGCGTTAGGTATGCTCGGCACCGCGGGCCGTATGAGTGCATAAGAGGAAGCACAAAGCAACAGCGGCTAACAATGCACGAAACCGTCGCGACAAACGTGCGGAGAACAAGATGTTAGAGCAGGGCCTAGCGTCGCTATAATAGAAATTGGGTTAGTAGACGCTTAGTAATTCTACGTCACTCTACACGGGCAAAGCAAAGGCCTGCCGTCGGGCTGCTTATTCAAGAAGCAAAAACGAGCATGAGCTCATAACTTCACATCATAGGCTAACCGCCCGGTACGCGGGCGTTCAATGCAGCGGTTCATCACGTAAACGGAAACCTAAGCACTCAGCCGCTGCTCGAAAACACTTTTAACACGACACTAAGGGCATCTATCACCTTACCTTTTCAAGGGATTTGTACCTGGAATAGGCTTGCCGTTCAAACGCAGCATCGCTCGTTGAGCTGTGTCCGTGTCTCGAAACTCAATGAAACAGTAGCTGGCTAGCGAGCTCGTGTGTTTATTCCGTATTAGTTTCGCGTTTATAACTCGTTCACCTACTTCAGCGTATGCCTGTATGAGAAACTGCTCGTCCATATACGGCTCAAGATCTCCCATCCATAACGTCGCGCTATTAGCCATCTCACGACGCCGGCCCTATTCAACTTTAAATGGCGGGCCGAACGACATACCCACCGGCGGCGGTTGCGCATCCGGGCGGTGCAACGTGCTCGGGGGGGGAGAGTCGTGACGGCTGACGGCCGGAAGTCTGTGACGCCGTAGCATTGTCCGGCTGACAGAATATTAAGCCTGTCCGTGCGCCAGCTGTTGTTCTCGAACGGGACGTCTGCTAAAGACATTCGAGAGACCACAGAGCGATGCCGAAGAATAAAGGTAGGTATCGCGCCAAGTTTGAGCTTAAACTGCGTTGTTGGTTGTGCCGGCACGTTTGCTCGGCACTTGCCATCGAGTTCCATGCTGTTGCTGCTGGAAGCTGCCCCTCACCCGCCGTCTCAATCGCATGCAGCAGTTGCGCCCTCCTAACCCGTGCTCGTCCCGTTTTGCGTTCTGATTACCGCCGTGCCACTATCGGCGTTCGCGATGTAGGCATGCATAGCTAGGCGTGCCGCGACGTTCGGCGCGTAAGAGATGGAAGCGACCCGCTCGAAGGATCGGCGCGACGCGCACGGTCAACTTTTTTACATTCTTCGAAAGCTGGCAAACGTTGTTTATTTTTAGCGAATGTATTGCATACATGGCAGTATCCATGATTAAATTCGCGTAGGGGTGCAATAGCTTTACGGGCGTGACAGCTCTTGCCTTCGAGCGAGTATTAAAGAACGATAAGGAATATGTATATATATTTATATATAATCCATTTGTATAGCGCTCCAAGAGAACTTAATCTCTATTCGGGCGCTTCACATATGCCTCGGGGCTCGAGCCCACGACCTCAGCCGCAGATACACGCCCGCACGTACGCCCGAGCACACATACACGCATTGATTTGGGATGCCGTCATAAGTTAAAGCGACCGCCTGTATACTTGCTCGTAAGTCTACGGCTTTCACTTGCAATTCATCTTGCACTGCTTTCGGAGCCCATCGCTGGGCATGGCCATGCGGCTTTAGTGATGGATAAATGTGTTATGCTTCTGTATTTGATGATTAAATGAGTGCGGCAAATAAGAAGTGGCTCTGCCATGGTGTCTAAACATTTTCCTTGTGCGATTTGGCAGGAAAGCTTGATCCTTGTGTATAATTCTGGAGCAATTTCTCGCAGCATTTCACAGCCTGAAATAAGACCTCTCCTGCCTGAGGTGAGATCAATAGCTGCCGGTCTCACGAACCGATAGCACGGTGTGTTTAGGATCATTATTCTGTCGCCTCGTCAATTAAAGCCCTCTGAATGTCATTGCAAGTGGGATACCGGCTTTTTTTTCGAAATCTCATCCAAGTATTTGTGCTAATTCATAATGCCACCAATGCGATTGAGCTCCGGTACCGTTTGCTGCTGTGCAACAGCCCCTTTTAAGTCACTCCTACAGAACCCAACCGTCTTCTGAAGCCATTCATTGTGGTATGATTCAAGCATGATTCCTTTCACGTCTGCTCTCTTACCAGTATTGAAAATAGTGAACCTCAATCCATCAGTCCACATAACTCGGTCACGTCACAGTCAGCCCAAGTCGAGTGGGTGTAGACCGTACGCCATTGCATGGGGGGCTCATATTTTACTTTTAAGAAAGCCAAAGTTGTACTGTAGGCAATATGGGTGAGTATACCTTGCTGGCCTTATCTTTGCACAACGGTTTGTTCCATTTCCTCAGCTTAAGGCTCGGTGTAAGTTGGCGCTGTAAGTTCTAGGTTGGCGTTTTTATAGCCCTGGCATCCCGTTGGTTTGTCAGCTTAGGTCGACCACTTCACTTCCTCGTTTCTACCATACCTAGTTGCAACTGCTTCTTAATATTGTAGCTTAGAGATTGCTCGGAAATCGCAAGCTCTCTTGCAATGCTTACCTTGTTGTGGCCTACAAAATGCAGTCCCCAAGTTGTTTGTTATATGAGGGCAGATATGTCCCAGTCGTTGTGCCCATATCTCAGCGCTTGCTAGCTACTCTACAGCCTCATAATGTAGCAGCAATTGGAAGCCCCCTCAAAATAGCAGTGCGTCGACAAGAGTGCTTTAACGCTTGATACTTGTGGTATTTGTAGCGAGGTCCACCGACCCCATTGAGAAACCATTTTTAAATGCAATCCCACTTCAGGAAGGTATTGTCGTATAATTTGCCTATATGCTGCTCCTGAATGCGGTGGAAACTGCTTCGTTTAGTACAGATTGATATGGGGGAGATTAGTATGGTTTGCTGCATCTGAACCAGTACCATCGTGAGAGAGGTCGTAACCATCAGAGTTACCCCTTTCCCGCCGCTTACTTTGGCTGGAACCTGTGTGTATGTGTGTGTGTGCGCGTGCGTGCGCGTGTGAAGAAAGGGGTGAGGTTTTTGTGATCGCCTGGACTGTATTTTTATGTAGCCCATCAGGAACCTCGACTACTGATGTGCAATAGTGCTCATACCCGTGGTCTCTGTGTTGCCTTGATAAGTAGAAGCTTCCGTGAAAAAAACCGCTTGCCCTGCTAGTTCTCAAGTTTTGCTCGAACATGGCAAGGGCGGGAGAGATTTTGTTGCCATGCAAGCACAGGAGAGATTATGTTGCCATGCAAACACGCAGCCATGCAGGAAAGCAGACTTCTTAGTAAAGCTCGGTCGACGAGTTTTAAGCCGTAATCGAGGGCAGCACAATCTGGCCCAGTCCTTCCAAGCCCTGCTCTGCAGTTCAGACTCGCTGTGCCTTATGTAGGTAAGGGAGGTAAGAACCGCAGGAGAGGCAAGAATGAAAATGAAGATATGAAGCGAGAACTCGTATTCAAAGAAGACGGCCAAGGTATGTACTCTGTGCAGTGCAAGCATTTTTCATTGCACTCTTCACGCGTTTTGGCCTTCGTGGTCACTTGGATACAGCAAACCAAGTTGGTCAGAGAATGCCTGCATGCATCATGCACGGTTCGCAATGCGGCTAGACCGTATGCGACATAGATTTCACGGGAAAAGATGGTTCTTGGTGCAAAAGTTATGTCAAGCTGCAGATACAAGTTTCTTTTTGTTACTTTAAATGAGTATGTTAATTGGGTGTGTGCCTGCATACTGTAGCGTGAGACAAAGGCTCGGTGGGACGCTGAATGTTGCTACTGCAGCAGTTTGGAGTTCGGCCGTGTAGATCTCAGTTTATGCAATAGCCTTTTCGAGCTATGGTCCGGCTCGGCGTAGTGCATTCTTTTGCCGGCCTAATTTCGGGTTTCCGCATTCTAGGTGATCATTTTTTATTTCACTGAATCCTGCTTTCCAACGGCATCTGGTGAAGGCTACGTGTTTCTCGGTTTATTACTCTCACTCACTTCAGTCCGTCTAACGTGACTAGTATGATTGCAGAGTATGCGCAAGTTATCAAGATGCTCGGAAACGGACGTCTAGAAGCTATGTGCTTTGACGGAGTAAAGAGGCTTTGTCACATTCGTGGGAAGCTCCGAAAAAAGGTAAACCATGTTGCATCTGCTGCATCCTGTTTTCAGCTGTTTGCCTTTGCTGAGAATTTACTCGTATTGAGCTTGACAATATACATGTAGCACACATGCACATGGCACCCACACAGGCACATGGCGCAATGCATAAATTGCTCAGTGTTTACTCACCACCACAATCAGTGAATTCCTCTTGTTTTTAGCGAATCCAAACGTTATAAAGCTATTAACAAATTACAAGGCCAATTGATCATCAAATAGCGATGGGGACTAGGTCAGAAATGCAGACCAAGGTGAACCAGTGATGTGTGGCCTCGCCTGATGAAAAGAACTAGGAAATTACGACTGTCTGTCTGCTCTGAACACGATCCGAAATCAGATACCACCGTGGGACGTTATGAATGATAGTCGTGTGTATTCGCAGTCATGTCCATGGGCAGTATGTCTGCATGTATGCACTCATGTCCATGGGTCATCGTGCGTCCTGGAATAGGCCTACTTCTTATGCAGCGGAAGAGGCTAGGAGTAACTTGGCTGAACAAGAAGCAGGTGCCTAGCAGTGGAAACCATTTTCATCTGCTTTAGATGGCTATTGACGAGCATGATGGCTCCTATAGCGCAGAATTATCAGACTTGTATAAAAGTCGACCTTCTTAAACCCAAAGCAATTGCAATTTTCAGAAGTAGCTAGCACACCTGCTGGTGCACAGTCCCAAAGACGACGGAGCGAGAGGCGAGTTCGGCAACGAATCGAGCCCGCTGCTACCCCTTTGCAGGCAAAACAATCGATGTTGTCCCAGTTTATATTTTTGTTCATTTTTACCGTAAAGGCAGTATTCTTTTCCGAGCTAATTTTTTGTTTGTTGCTTACTTTTAGGTCCCTTCATTCTCCGACTCCTGCCTACCCTATCAGATCTACTGCACCACCAGGTTCAACATCGTACCACCTGCTTTTCGGAATCCAACTGTTTACCTCTACCTCGTACAAACCTCAAATCCTTTGGAGACATTTAGTTCGTATGCTCCCAAAGCCTAAAGCTCAGACTTGCGTCACAACATTCCCTGACTTGACCACATTTAAAAAGAAATTAAAAACGCACATTAATCACGGCATTTAGTGGGTCCCTGCGATTCGACCTTTATGTGCTTATACGTGCTGACACTGTTGCATGCTGTGACTAACCATACTTGCATGCTGACCCTGTGCAAGTAACCCCTAACCATGTTATTCTTGTTGTTAATTGAGCATGCTACCACTAACCATTCGATCGTGTTTCCTTTGCAGTAAATGTAAAGCGCCAAGGAAGAAATTGAGTTTTCTGAGAGCTCTTTATCTTATCAAGTGTATTATTGTTATTAATTCTTTTGTTTAGTTCAAAATTGTGCCGGTCGCTTCAGTTTTTGCCTTCACCATTATATGGATTGGTTACAGTGTGCACCTTGAAGGGGCTATTTTATTGTGAGCTATGCAAACATCCATAGGAAGCCAGCCATCCCAGATGAAAGCTATGCATGCACACTTTCATTTTCATTCGCTATGCAATCGGCCGCAGACAATTCCTGAACTGTGTTCTGACAACCACAAAAAATCGCAGCAGTTCCACTGTTTTACTGAATATATAGTAACAAAACTCAAGCACAAGATAGTGATGGCTTTTTACATTTGCTTTCCTAATTAGCAGTGTACTGATTCACAAGGCTTGTCAGTTGAAAGGTTTGTGACAAGGCATCTGGGGTTGTTTATTGCTCGTGATATTGAAAGAAAATCAAACCGTGGAGCCTCTTTAGGTATTGTTCTGCTAAGGTGAACTGGCTGCATGCCGTGCACCCCTGGCGCAAGCCCGCTCCCCCCTTGGGACATGGCAGGAGACATTTTTACTTGCCAACTGCTAGTGCTTGACTGAACTAAGATGTCCGCACTGATGTGATATGTCGACGATGCTGATACAAGTTATTTTCATGTAACACAAGAACGGTTAGAACTGTTGAAAGACTTTCACCACTCACATACGACGCGTGGGCAGTGGCGTGTTTGCACGTGGGTATGCACGTGTGTACGCACGTACGTATGCACGTGGGTATGCACGTGTGTATGCACGTACGTACGCACGTGTGTATGCAGTGGCAGTGTTTGCAGGTGGGTATGCACGTGTGTATGCACGTGTGTACGCACTGCAGTCGTGGTTGTCATCCCTTTCGGTGAGGAATAGGGGTGTGTGTGTGTGTGCTCTTTTGGTAGTGCTAGATGTGTATTGTGAATAGTGCTGCCCATAGTAATCGTGGTTAGGGTTGGCTGCGCGACTTGATGCTGGATGGTTTGACTGCTGATGCTTATATGCATAGCCCCCTAAACCGTGGCAATTAACTGAAATGGTCCTAATTTTGTTTCGAAGTAATCATACTTTGAGCTTTTTTGTCCATCAGGGAGAGGGCGGAGGCATGTGCGCAGACCTGAATGGCATTGGCATAATGAAGTTTGCCGCCAGTGCTCGCCTGTTTCTGGATTGTTTTTGCAAAAGTACTACCTAAAGCCCGTACCACGAGTCTTAGTAAAATGTGTGCATGTTGGCCAAAGCAAGATGGTCTTTAATGCACTGAATTCTGGCTCGTGCGTTTTCCGAGACATCATTTTATGACTGCCCAGCGGGAGGCACCGCACGACTGCCCACAATCAAATCGGTTGCTATTTGTTTGAAGTTAATGACCTGCTGTGATTTTCATTTATATTCGATGGGATCTTAGCAAGAGCCAGCTGAGCCCTATTCATTCAGAACTGCCTACATCGAAATGCTGTCTCGTGCTCTCACTTGACGTGTGGTTGCAGGTGTGGATCAACACTTCTGACATTATCTTGGTTGGACTTCGCGAGTACCAGGATGTCAAAGCTGATGTGATTTTGAAATACACTGCTGATGAAGCTAGGAACTTGAAATCTTATGGGGAGTTACCAGAGAATGGTAAGTTTTGTTGTTTACCTTGGTTTTGATATCTTGCTTGACTACTGAAGCCGTAATTGCTTGACCTGTTCATTGGCAGTGTTCGTTAGCAACATCGGGCAAATTTGAGGCTTCTGACAATATCAGGCAGATTAGTGTGGTTGCTGCCACACCTCGTTCTTGTTGTCAGCTACGAGCCGGTGTTCACACCTTCTGTGGAACATTAACTCATACTCTCCACCACCCAGGGAGTGCAATTTGAGCCTCTATTAGGCTTTAGAAAAGAGATCCAGTTCAGCGTGAGGCTGAGAAAAATGGTTTTTAAGCCAGAAGATTCAGTCGCCCTCATTTGGCCCCAGTGGTGAGATGGCTCACTAAGTAAGGCGGTTGCTTTTCACATCCTCTGTCCCGAGGTCGTGGTTTCCTAATCCTAAGGTGGGCGGGCGATCCTTCATTCTTGCTGCAAGCCACGGTGGTAGCCATAAATGCTCTTCTATCGCTATACAAAAGAGGCTGTTAAATCAGCTTTAAAAAAAATTTGATGCCTGCCTTCAACGACCAAGGTCGTGAGCACCAGCCTTTCGGGGTATTAAAGTGCATGGAAAACAATTTCTCTTGGGGTGCTATACAAATGAATTGCATTTACTTATCTATTCTGTCGGGAAAAGTTGCATGTGCATGGAGTGGATGATTGAAAGAAAGGAAACTGTGAGCTATAGATAAGGATAACAGTAGTAGTAACAATAATGTTATTCTTAACGTTTGCATGGCACCCTAAGAGAACTAGTTGTATTTCTAGGCATTTAACCTTAGCTTTAAAGTAAGCATATTTACTGATTAGTGATAACGTGCTTATTGTCAGCACACACAAGCGCATGAAGCGCAATTCACACAGACGGAGCAAATGCTGTGACCGCCTTGTAAGTAGATGTGAGTTCCAAGCTTTTGGGAACATAGGAACTGAAAGCATGTTCTTTGAAAATGCCCGATGTGGTTGTTCTGATACATTATTAAAGAGAGGAATACTTCAGCATTTAGTAAATCCTACTTCCTAGTACTCAGACAGTACTGCAGAATAATATCTTGTGAAAAGTGCGGCTGTCCGAAGCCAGAGATGGCTCTGGATACTGCAAAAACGTGGTCATTTTGTATGTTTTTTGCACCTAGCGAACAAGCCACCAAAGTGCTTGCATGCACAATGTTTTACAAGTATTGCTAGCTCGAGTGAATCGTGTGTTCTAATAAAATTTGTTCTGCCAGCAGTCCATAAAATGCAGACATATTCGAGGTTATATCATACCTCCACAGTGCATGGTCTTTTCCAGCCATTTCTGTATTCGTACATGGGAAATGTATTCACATACACTTGCATACAATGCTTGCCTACAGACAAGAACCTAGTGCAGGTATGGTCAGCAACTAGTGCCGGCATGGTAGAACTCACAGTTGTATCAAGATGCCCGTGTTGTCGAAGGTTAACCTTACTTGTCCTGTTGTCTTCGATTGCTTATATTTTCGTTAACTAGTCACTAATCTACTTATCTGCAGCCACTTATCTGCAGCCTTACGATGTCCATCGCTTTTTTCCTTAGCCAAAATCAACGAGGAGTATGGTGATGGTGATGTTGACGACATCACATTCGATGAAATGGCTGACTCTGCATCAGATGATGACAGTGGAGATGACAAGAAAGGAGACAAAGATCTGGGTGACATTGATGATGTAAGTGTTTGCTGGTCGCACCTCTTGATTTGCACATATATTTGAAAGGCATGCGAATGTGTGTCACAGATAAAACGATGCGAGCCTGTGCTTGTTCTACTGTAGATCTAACCTTCGCCCCTGGAAAGGAGACTAGCTGAATCCTGTGTAGTCGGTGTGTGGTTTGTAGAGGCGGATTGGTGTCATTGAACCACCCTGACAGTAAGGCTGTCCTTGGCTATCTTGCAGAGTGCAGTGCAGCCGTGGTCATAGATCAGCAACTAAGCCCGACAGCAACAGCAGCTTCGCTTCTGTCAGCTGCTTGATTTATTAACTACAAAGCGTGTGCATCTGTCCATCAGTATGTGCAGCTTCTAGCCAGTTGCCACGGCTTGTGTACGTGTATTTAAGCCAAATAAATTAAGCAGCTGCTCACTTGTATTGATTTTTCACTGTTGCCGAATTAGTCGATACTTTTTCAGCTGCTTACGAGTACACACTGGTTTAGTACATGGTCTAGCCGACTTTTATTTGTTAGTAATATGTATGGAGGCCATCGAAGCAGTGTTAGTACATTTATCCTCCACTCTTGTTGCAACCGTTATCACTTGGGCCTGCTTGCTTATGTTTTGGGCTTAATAGCCACAAAGCCTCGACGACCCTGTATCTGTTCATCTGTGTTCTACTCTTAGGCACACAACCTGCCCCTCTCTGTGGGCACACTGTCTGGTCATTCAACAGTGTAGCTAGTCAACATCTTGCTGCCTGAAACTGCAATAAAGACATTGCAAGGGGTATATATCAAGTTTTGCTGCACTCGCCTGAGTGGCCGTCGTGTCTCTGCAGTCAGTTCAAATTTATTTAGGCCGACGACACGAGTAAAATTCTTGCCATCTCTGGGGCTGTCGATTGTTATGACCTAGCCAGTGCTGTTTATCCTTGTAGAAAAATCTGTAGCTGAACCTCCAAGATTTGGTATACTGCAGAAAACTCCAAATGTATACTGTAGTGGTACAATGAAATGTCGCTTGTCCTACTTGGCTGTAAAAGTTAAACCAACTCTGCTATTTGTCCTGACTGCTTCTTACAGCATTCAGAGACGGCTGTGGGCTGAGTAGTGGTACTCGGGCCACGTGGGATTTTGTTGATGCTATTTTTCTGTAGTGCAATATGCAAATATGTCCGTTTAGGAACCATGCAGTATGTTAAGGAAGAATATTATAGTGATTTGTCTCACACGCTAGTGCATGAACTAGAGGCTTTATTACTGTAGTGCTGCGAGGTAGCAATGACGTCGTGCACAGTGCTGTCAGCATTCGCCCTCAAAGTGTAGTCATTCACAATGGTGCTGAAGCAGTCGACCGTGTCAAAAGTTAAGTATCAAGTCGGTATCTTCGTAAGAAAAAGAAATACTCCAACTCGAGTGAACTCGTGTATTTCCCGTACAGGAGGATTCATGTAGTGGGCAATGGATACCCATTATTTAAATAGGTTGTCAGATAGCAGCCAAGCTTCATCCCGCAGCTGCCACGGGAATTTGAGGTCAATTCCAACAATTCTTGCAGCTTTCATGGAAACAGCGTTGACATGAACGGAACTGCAAAGCAGAACAGTATGCAAATTGCTTGCAGCCCTTTGCTCAAACAGCGCGTGCAATAATTATAGCTGACCAGCAGCGAGATGCAGAAGTGGCCATGACTCACATAGTTGAACCTATGTGTCGGGGGCCATTCGGTTCTGAGGAAGGCTTTGCTGCGCAGCGCAAAGTACCACAGACTGGCAGAGGACAGCTTGATCCACCAGCTCTGTGGCTAGTCAACGTACGTTAGGCTAGCTGTAGCTGCTGCCTGGGCTCGTCGTCATCATCATCATCATCATCACAGTGTCTGTCGTTTGCATTGAAGCGATGGCTGCAGCACCGCCTACAGCTCGGTAGCTAGGCTGCATCTCGAGGAAGCCGCCGGAAGTGAGCTTGGCTTGGCACACGGCCTGAGGCCGGCGGCTGCACAGGCCACCTCCGTCGTCGTCGTCGTCGTAGTCGTCGCGCACACAGGTGCACAGTCTGCACAGTTCGACACAAAGCAGCAGCCAAGGTCAGACGTATTTGGCACGAGGCTTCGACTCTCCGATGTAGCACTTAGGCAGTGCAGCGTATTGGCGGTTGGTCGCATGCTCTGCGTGCGCAGTAGCTATACTGTGGGGCGAATCACGTGACCTTCGGCATCATGTCGATGCTGGTTGACGTAGTGGGTCAGCTTCTGAAGTTGACTGCTGATATTCTTAATCCTGACGTTGAGATCCACGTAGATCTACAAGGCAACGAACGGAACATGCTGTTTCAGTTGCCTGCCGCGATCGGCAAGATGCTCAAACTGTGCTGTAGCCGTGGAGCAGCAATCGGATCGCATCGCTGGGAGCCGTCTGCTTCAACTGACGTCGAGAGATAGCTGGCACAGTGCGATCCGATTGGTGTTCTTACCGTGGTTAGTCGCCCAACCCTGTACCCCATGACGACCCTCCTCTCCACGATCAAATGGTCACCGGTGACAAATTTCTCACTCTACTACCAAGTGGTCGGTCAACAGATGACGAGTTATTTTGATCTCGCCATTGCGTTTTCTCTGTTGTCAGAGTGCAATGGCGCGTCGACGAGCTAGTTTAGCCACTGCCTTCATTTCAGCAATTGCTCGGTGGCAACTGCTGAGTGAAATCTTGAGTGGCCGGATTAGCCGTGAATGGGAATGACGTTAGCAAACGCTCGGCACGATTTTAGCTTTTTTTCCTCCAGTCTAGACAGGCGGCTGAATGCCTGTGTTTTGAAAGCTAGCTTGCCTTTTGGTTAGTCAGCCTTGATGGCCGTGATTTCCTTGGTGTGACGGACGTGATTTCCTTGGTGTAACGGAAGTGGAGTCGCAATGACACTTGAGCTGCACCAAACGTCTGCATTGTGTCTGGCAATTGATGTGCAGCAGCTGAGCTCGCCGCCTGCCATGGCATGTTCAAGTGTGTGCGTGTGTGCGCACACGCGAGCAGGCAAGTGTGTGCACGTGCTTGCTTGCCTTAATGCAGTGACCGCAGGCCTTTTCTACGAGCAGCGTAGCTGTGTTCGAGGCCTCTGCCTGCACGCAGGCGCGTTGTCCTCGAGTTGATAAACCAGTCTGGAGCTCGGTAAATACGAGCTGCTCTCAGACGAACAATGCGACCCATTCGAGCCCACTCCGTCGGGCGGCCGGCATGCTAGGTGACTCGATAGGGGCTGCGATGTTGCAACACACGCCCACCCCCTCCCCCTACTTGTCCACTGGGCTCGGCTATACGAGCGGCAGCAAGTCTGGGCGGCGCACTGCTTGGTACCTGCTTGTAAAACATGCACATGACAGGGTCCTCGTCCTCTCCGCCGCTGCAGTCGCCGCTGCCGTTACACAGCGACTGGATGGCTACGCACTGCGCAGCCGCCGTCGCGATGCTCGGCTTCTTGTTTGCCGTCGGACACGCCACCTGACCTTCCTTGCAGCCTGCGACGGAAACGCGCCGAGCTGGAGAGGGAGGGAAAGAAGCAGCAGCAGGAGGCAGCTTGACAGAGCGACATGCCAGAGCAGGCAAACTTTCTTGAAAGAACTCGATTCGGCATGCTGCTGGCGATGGCGAGCTTTGAAAAATAGTGGATGACCACGTGACAAGCGGTGTGGGAGCAAAGCAGCAGTACACCGGATGCCGGCAAACTATTACAAACAGGGCTCAAGTAAACAGCCACCTCTGTTGACACAGCCGGTTGCAGCAATGGTAATGCACTTGACCTGGCCAGGCCAGCAGTAGGCAGCGACCAGGTTTAGCCCTTGGGCTGGGAGCAGCAGCTGAGAAGCTGACACTAATCCTCCCGTGCTCGTACTGCTCGTATTGCTACACGAGATACCTTCTGATACTTCGTCGGCCCGAATCTGTGCATTGCATTGGGACTTGTATCGCGAAAGATGTCATTAAGGTATACAAGCTGCTGACTTAATAACTTCCTGCTCCCGTTAAGAAGCATTACTAAGAACAAAGCCGCGCCGGTCACTGCACAGGCACTTCCTAATGAAGGTCGACATACCTGTACCTAGGAGAGCTCTCTCCCGCCGAGCAGTCACGTGGCTTCTCCCTTCGGCTTACGATGCAAGCAAACGGTGCCGTGCTGCTTCGTAGATTACGTCGTCGGAATGGGTAGGCGTGGAAGTGATTGAAGCAGTAAGGAGCCGTGAGGGTTAACTAAAAAGCCTAGAAGCTCGGGGTTCTTGCACTAGTGGCAAGATGGTGCCATTGCTGGGCATTGCGCCAGCATTCAGCCCGAAGGATGTCCACCTGTCTACCAGATGTCATGGAATTTCCGGCGGCAGACGGCGACCGACCATCTAGAAGGCCGACATTTCGAGTCGACCTCTTCCGCACTCAAGGAACCGTAGATCCGGCTTTTTTGTAGATCTTACGTTCAAATTATACCGAAACCAGTGACAATGTACTCGATCGATCTCTGTAAGCCCACCAGAATGAGTGATCTTCAGGCTGATCACGGCAATCCAGATTTTGGGCTCTTTTAGGTTAGTGATCCCTCCCTCAGTCCAAGCACCTGCTGGAAGTGACTGAATCGACCGGATCGACCTAGTTTTCGCCCAGGAGTCAGTCACCTCTCCTCATTCTTACCTCTCATCGTGTCATGTCGGACTTACAGCTGGTCATCCGACTTATCCAGCTTGTTCAAGTAATTCGTGTATAGGTGGAAGGAAAGGTGAGCATGGTCAGTGGCGACATGGCATGGCATGGTACAGATTGACTTCACAATTATAAACCAGTTAGAACTAGATAGAATAGTAATGCAGCCGAACTAGCAATCTATTGGTAGTTTACATGTGCAGCTAAAATTACTTTTCGGTGTGGGATTGTTGAGATGTACAGCTGATTTCAGAGCATAAAGCCTTCCAACCAGAAGAGAAGCATGAACTAGGAATCTCCGGGTCTACACAGACATGTGCTTTGGCAAAACGCCATGCCTACCACGGTGGCAGGTGGCTCAGCAAAAAAATAACAGAAACACACCAGCAGCGACTCAGTGCTTCCGAAGCTGCAGATTGGTTTTTCGTCGTGTCTGCTACGATGCAAAATAGTTACTAGCCAAGAATTTGATATTGGCCTTGTCGATTGGGAGGACACCTTCACCTTAACCAGGTCCCACTAATAATAAAATATAATAATAATAATAATATAATATATAATAATAATAATAATATAATAATAATAATATAATATATAATACAATATAATATATACTATATAATAATATATAATATATAAATATAAATATATAAATATATATATAAATATATAATATATAATATAATATAAATATAATAATATAATAATAATAAAAAGGACCTCAACGAAAAGGCAGGTAGTACCTGCATTGTCTCGTTGCTAAAATTTGGGCTTATTTAGATAGGGATGCTACATCTAAATTGGTCCAAGCATGTGTGACATCTCGTCTCGACTTCTGTGACTCGCTGCTTGCTGGTCTAACGGTCTGTGCAATCAGGTGCTTACTGGTGGTGCAAAACTCTGCACCCAGGTTTGTCTGTGGTGAGGTCGCAGTTGCTACATCATACCGCTTCTCGTCAACCTGCATTGGCTCCCAGTCAAGCAACGCATCGACTTCAAGCTTGTGTCACTCACTTTTACGTTTCTTCACTCTTTGGCCCCAGCCTACCCATCAGACCTACTCGTCCACCAGGCTAAGCATCGTACCACTCGCTTTTCGGAACCTAATCGTTTATCTCTACCTCATACAAATCTCAAATCCTTTGGAGACCGTGCCTTTGGTTCGTATGATCCCAAAGCCTGGAACCCACTTCCGACTGGTGCTGCTATATTTCTAGCCGTAAGTGCATGCTGACCCTATGCATGTCCCCTCTAATCATATTACGCTTGTTGTCATTGAGCGTGCTAATACTAACCATCTGATCATGCTTCCTCTGCAGCATCGGAAAAGTGCCTACAAAGGGATCAAGTTCTCTGATGGTGCTATACAAATGTATTATTATTATTTTTTTTATTATATTCTATCGACTGGTGACAGAAAAAATGGATGTTCAGCCTTGGGCCCTAACCACCACCTTGTGGATAAACCTGTTCGAGCCACATTTGCATAGGGTCGCACTCATGCACTGAGCTGCTCTGAAGTGACCCCCAAATGACAGCTCAGACTGCGACCATGTGGCACGGTCTGGAACGAAAACGGCAAGGGACGAGGCATGCATGAACGATTAATATCAAATTTACAACGTTGGAACAACTTTCGGGGCACTCTTGAAGTCCTAACTAGATGCACTTTGGGGTTTTACATATGCGAAACCGATACAGCGTGGCAGAGAACAAGGTAGGTACTGCAACTAGAAATTCTCGTCACCTAGCACCATCCGCTGTGAAACTGTGAGAACGTACATGTGTACACAGATATACACAGACATGCAGCCATGTACGTATGTACATGTCTGCATATTTGTGTGTGTTTGTGTGTGTGTGTGTGTGTGTGTGTGTGTGTGTGTGTGTGTGTGTGTGTGTGTGTGTCTGTGTCTGTGTGTGTGTGTTTTTGCACGTGGGGGTGCATTGTACGTGCCTATGTGTGTGTGTGTGTGTGTGTGTGTGTGCACGCGCGCGCGCGCGCGTGTGTGTGTGTGTGTGTGTTTACGACGTCAGCACAGATGCTTCAGATCATCCGACCACATTCGACCACATTAACCTCGGAGGCCCAACTCTGGTGTCACTGACCCGTGAAAGGCTAGAGCTTGAAGTCGTCAGACGACTCCTGTGTCAGATGCAGATAACGTATGGCTCCCAGGCCACCAGAATACCGCAATAAGAAATCACCGAAATACCGAAAAGAGATCACGTGCCTATTACAGTTCTCATTATCAGGCTTAGCAATATCTTGGCATGCCACATGTCAGCTGGATCAGCCGCTGGCCAAAGCCACTGGGCCGAGCCTGAAACACCCTGCCGCTATGACGCCGGACTACTGATGGGACTGGTGCTGGCAGTTTGAGAAGCTCAGAGCTTTGATCTGGACCAGGTCGAACATAATCGATCTCCAAATGCTGGATGGCTCGCTTTATGGGAGACGTGGAACCATCACGTGCCGATCAACCGGCTGGTCACGTGACGTGGTCATGGTTGCCGACCGGTTGCTGAAGCCAAGCTGAGCCAATCGCTGCTGCTCACAGCAACAGCAGCAGCAGCACTCTCCCTATCTTAGTCTGCGACCTTGCCAGCCAGATTGGAGCAATAAGATTGAAAAATGATGGCAACAGCCTAGTGGCAAGCTGAAATGATGCAGAGAGCGACAACTCTGGGTGAACCCAGGACAACCGTGATCTAGACTATGCAACCGGCTCGCTGGAGCCGAAGCTAAGGAGGCAGCTACCCGCCTGTGCGACGTGCGATCTGTCTTCCCACCCGGTCAGCTGGTGCATTCCAGCCCAACGATTCCAGTGGCGGATGCCTGCACGTGTTCGAAAAGACAAGCTGCGGCCTACGGCTCCATGCTCAGAGCACATGGAGCACACAATCGTGGCTGACTCTTCGCGTAACTAAATCAATGCTTTGCTGCTCTCCCGAAGTATCCTGCACCTGCGAGGCTCATACTTACGCCGTCCGAGGGCACACATGCTGGAGGTGGGCAAAGGCCGCAGCCTCAGCACCTCCACCCCCCCCCCCCTGCGAGGTTGAGTTCGAAGACCTAAACGGGAATAGATCAGCCCTTGCACGGTAAACCAGATATTAGATCAAACCAAAATACAATTCATCGGGCAGCCGGCTCGTTTATTATTAGCCGCATGGCTCGGTTCGCTCAACCAACCGGGCAGTAGGCCCTGCTTATGTTGCTAAATATATCTAGCCAGCACCCAGTGAAATAGCCCCTGGGAAGCCAAGCAAAGGGAATTATTGCCCTTAAGCAGTTGTGCACCTAGCTAGTTGTTCGGGAGAGTGCTGTTGGAAGAGTTGGTGCAGGATTCTTGAGAGAGAGAGGGAGAGACTGCTTGCTTCATGGGCTCCCTTCAACTTGTGGCTAGCACGTCGTCACAGCGGTCTTTTAGCAAGATGGAGGACTAATCGCACAGTAAATACGTAATCAGTAAATACGAGCAGCAGTGCCCCAGGACGATCGGTCGACGTGCAGCGACACTGCACAACCTGTGAGTGCAGTACCTGGCACGGGCCAGTCGGAAGATTGCTGCTAAGTAAATATTGATCAGCAACTTCCACGTCTACCGGCATAGCTGAGACACATAGTTCGGACATTGGACTGCTGCAATATGTCGGTGTGCCTTCGTCGTGGGCTGCGTGCTGAATTCATGACGAAATCGGCCCGAAACCAGACCAGGGCAAACACGAGTGCAGCCGCTAAAAAAAGGCAGTTCAAGGGTGGGCCGGACAAGGCTTAGGCCAAGGCCAGATGAGCTGCTTCGTGGAATGCTAACAAAGGCGATTAGAAGCATCGTGCAAGCAGGCAGTCGAGTAGCTGGGAACTGGTTCGTTCGAAGCCTGCGAGAGTCTGCGAGTCGACAGACATTTAATTTGGATTCGGTGGACTTGCATTCATACAGATGCCTTCCAGAAATCGAGGCCGATACATGAAGAAAACGATGTCGACCTAAATCGTCAATGACAGCTGCCAAAACTAGCAGCCGGCTGCAGCCAGTCCGTGGGTGGACACAACAACTCCAAGGCTAGTGAACTCGCCAACTGATCTTGCTGGGTGGCCGGCTTCGAAGGGCAGCAGATGCTCAGGGCACTACCGCGGCCCTTTTGAGCATGTCGCACTCATTGATTTAGTCACTGAGCAGGGCGCATGCTCGGGGCCTGGCGGCTGATACGAAGAAGAATGGACCCGTTTATCCGGTGCCCAACGAGGGAGAAAACCCCTTCCGGGTGGATGCACTCGGACAAGTCGGCGGCTGTGCTCCAATTTGCTGGCACCGGCGAGACATCGTCGGGAGACGACCGAGGTCGGGCAGCAGGTCACCCGATGCTCTGGGCCCGACCGACGATGTACATCGCCCGACCTGCCCGAGGGCAGCCGGTCAGAAGCAACCGAAGCAGCTGCAGCGCCCCCAAAGTTGGGCAGGAGCCTCCTCTTCCGACCGCCAGAAAAAGGGAAGAGGATGGGGAGGGGCCCGAGGTGTCGCACGCTCGGTGAAAATGAGCAATAGAAACAAGCAGGCTTCACTTGCCGGTCTTGTGGAGTGCGAGCCAAGGCACTCTGGCACCTCGCGAGCAGCACGGCACGGCACAGCAATGACCCCACCACGTGACCATGACGTCTCTGCGGATCGTCGAAGCAGACGTCGCCGTCTGGCCACGGGCGCTCGGCTCGAGCCATGCTCGGGCCGTGCCGGTCCCCTCTCGAGCTTTCGACAGTTTGGACTCGAATCTGCATCTCTCGAGCTCAGTCTACCTCGAGTTTCCTGGCATTCGTGGGCTAGCTAGCCGGCCTTGCAGCCGCACTGCTGAGCCAGAAGCGAGCCAAGTGAATGCTAGCCGTTGCAATTGACTCAACCCGTTTGCTATACATTTGAAAGTGGGTCATTCAAGAAATACTGGCTCGCCGGCGTCATCTCCCTCCCTCTCACTAGCTCCGAGGCAGAGCTGAGAGCCCTCGGTCGACGTCATGCCATAGATGGCAGCAGAACTTACCGAAAGAGCTAGACCGAGATTCACTTCCGCCACCTCCTCCTCCTCCAGCTGCCGGCGTGCCATTCCGAGCCTTGCCGGTCGGTGCTGGCCTCTCGCCCTTGGTGGCAGCGTCCGGCTGCTGTCTCCCCGACGTCATCTCACCGAAGGCAGCGACGGCGGGTGCGGCCGCGGCTGCTGCTGCCAGCACATCAGCTGCGGCTTGGCTGCCAGTCTCTGGTGAGGACGCGTCAGCGACAGAGACGCCGCGGCGATCTCCGCCAGGCGGCGAATGCAGCCTGGGCGACAGCTGCTGGGTCATGAGACCCTTTCGATGCCGAATAGTCCTGGCCTCGCCGTAGGCATCCCTGAGCAGGGCCGGCGGTGCCGGCGGCCGGACGTCGAGGCTCGCGGCCTCGGTCGCAGGCGCGATGGACGCGAGCAGCACGCCCACTTCCAGCCACAGCCAGCAGCGAGAGAAAAGTCTCATGTTCTCTGAGCAGTAGTTGTGAGTGCCACCGCCGCCGCAGCAGCAGCAGCAGCAGCAGAGGCAGCGGCAACGACCGCGATGAGTCGCTGAAGGCAGTAGCGCAGTCGACGACAGAGAAGGTCCTCTTGGCCGCAAGACTAGTGCACGAGCGACGGTCGGAATGGCAAGCGTTCGCCTGTGCAAAGACGAAGGTTCAGACGTCAGCTCAGCTCAGGAATCGCCAGTCAGCGATGCACGCGAGCTTTCATTGAGGCTTTCGCGGCAAAATGCAAAATGGCTGCGCCAGCCAGCAGCGAGAAGGCAGCAGGCAAGCAGTCGCAGCCCGAACAACGGCCACGATATCAACCGCGGGCGGGCTGGGTGGTCATGCAGTCTAGACTAGGGGCAGGGCCATGCACTGCAAGCTGTGCACGTGATGGTGCATGCGTGCGTGTGTTTGGGTTGGGTGTGAGCATCCTTGGGTTGCCTTGCCACTTGATGAGTGCCAGGTCTCCTGTCGCTGAGCGATAGGCCTCGTGCGAGGCATCCGAGCAAGCTGAATGAACAGACAGACTAGCTTGCACCGGTTGAAACCTGACAGGAAACCGACGGCTGACGATGAGCCTGGCACATCGATAGTCCACGATGGACTCTGGAGCACTAACTGCACTAACTGCTCTACATGTCCTGTCCGCTACCTTCCATCTCTGTCGGCTGGAGCCTTAGCAAGGCCGGGTTGAAAACGTGAGAGGGAGAGGTAGCTAGCTGTCTAATATATTGGGCTGGTGGAGGCAGATGGGCGAATAAGCAGCACTGGCAGCAGCAGCAGCGGCGGCGGCGGCAGCAGCAGTAGCGGAGATGGCGAAAAATGTAGACCTACCACTGTGCGGTCGCTTTTCGCTCGACTCCGTGGCCACGTGGTCACTATAGTTTCTACAATGATGGCAAGACCAAGCTAGTAAGTACCTCACAGAGCCCGAGCCTCAGTCAACGCTGGCTACTTAAAAGAAGGCGGAAGCCCGACCATAGCGCCACGGGTGGTCCAGCGTCTGCACCCTGCTGCCTGAATTTGTGGGCTCTGCGGTGCTGTGTGTGCGGTCTGGGCAGAGGAGGCTGGCAGAGCAGGTGGTCAGGTGAAACACGCGAACGCACGCACGCGCGTGCGTCTGGCGATCGGAGGAGGTCGAGCCTCAAGTGAGCGTGGAGCCAGCCGAGCCGGAGGAAGCTACGACTACGGTCGGGCGCCGGCAGCAGGATATATTTAACAGAGAAAAGCCATTAGCTGAATCTGACGCTAGCCCTGAAACTAGCGAACGAGTTCTCACGAGTTCTCGCTGCTGCTACTGCTTTCTTACTGCTGGGCGGCACAGAGCACAGAGTGGCAAGGCTTCGCGCGAGGCGAGAGGATCGTCCGAACCGGTGCGTTGCAGGGCTGCCGAGCCTAGAAGCGATGGCTTCGTGGGAAATACACGGGTTGGCTAGCGTACATCGAGTACCACAGCGAGCGAGTAGCACCAGTAGCTGCCGAGTCATCCGTGCTGACTTGATTTTTGCATTTGAACCAATCTTAAGGTCTTATCTTAGCCTTTCTTCTTGTCGGCATTTGCTGACTCCTCGAGAGCCGAGATCCTCGCGGTCCGCGGTCCTTTTTTCGAGCTAATTCGTGCTTACGTTGTGCATGCAACCGCTAACCAATTGACACTAACCGCCCTTTTCCAGCTTTCGCGAAGCTACTGGTAAGAGATTTAATTACCGCGCTGGGCGCTACACAAGCGGTCGCATTATTATCATTTTATTATGCTCACGCCCACCTGCTTGAGAGCACTTTCAAGAATTCGAGCTCACAGGCACGCACGCAAACGTGTGCAATCACGCGTACACACGAACTCGTTCGGAGTCCGGCATCCGAACGCTGGACAGTTTGACAGGCGTTTGACAGTAGCGGCAGTTGATTTACCGGTCACAGCTCAGAAGCTGAGCGCTCCAGGGGACCGTAGAGCCTTGCTCGTAAGGCTGGCTGGCGGGACGGGGGGGGGGGCTGGCTGGCAGACCGTCGAGCTTGAACTTCGGCTCAGAGCTCACTTTCGGCTGAGGCTCGGTGTCCAAATTCGGTCACCAGCCGTCAGCAGTCCATCTGCCGACGAGTACATTATGCCGCCGGTTTACTAGACCGGTACAGAGACGATACGGCAGAGCACGGCCGCAGGCTGGACGCCGGCCACGCCAGCCACGCCAGCCACGCCAGCCAACGACGTCATCGACGACCAGTTGCCCGTAAGCTGCAGCAGCACTAACGGCGCTGTACAGTGGGCGTTGCCGCTCTCGGCCTCGAGATCTGACGCACCGCCATCGATGACCGAGGTGTGCGGAGGGCTTGACAAGGTCAGGCACGTGTAACCAGTACCGGCGGTTTCGTGCGAGCCCACCCATCCTGGTGCCGCTACCTTGGTCCCCTGCAGCCGGTCACTCCAGGCTGCTGGGGACGACTTGCCGAGGTGAGAGAGAGAGGGAGGGAGAGTGTGAGAGAGAGAGAGGGAGAGAAAGAGAGGGAGGGAGGGAGAGAGAGTGTGAGAGAGAGGGAGGGAGAGGGAGAGAGAGTGTGAGAGGGAGAGACAGAGACAGAGACAGAGAGAGACTGAGAGAGACAAACAGAGACGGAGAGAAAGACAGGCAGACAGAGAGAGAGAGAGAGAGAGAGAGAGAGAGAGAGAGAGAGAGAGAGAGAGAGAGAGAGAGAGAGAGAGAGAGAGAGAGAGAGAGAGAGAGACGGAGAGAGACGGAGAGAGAGAGAGAGAGAGAGAGAGAGAGAGAGAGAGAGAGAGAGAGAGAGACAGTGAGAGGCAGGGAGATAGAGAGACAGACAGAGAGAAACAGAACGAGAGAGGGAGAGACAGAGAAAGTCACTTCCGACGCAAAAGCAAACGAACGGAGAAGTATTGCGGGAGTTCTCGAGGAGAAAACTGCTGCCGCAGCGTCGGATCCTGGATGCTAACGCGATCCGGGAGCCACGCGCCTCAGGCTGCGGCCACCGCCAGTCGCCTGCCACGCAGTCGCCCGCCTCGCAAGGCTATCCATCTCGGCCGCCGCCGACCACGCCCACTAGCCGCTGCCGCCCCCTCGGCGAGCCACGCGCACGCCACGGGGTGCGCGGCAGCCAGTGCAGGATGCCGGCGGGTGGTTGTTCAACGAGCTCAATCGACGGCCTCCGCCCGTCGGCCCGCCAGCGGCGCCGCCTGCGCCGCCGCCGCCGCCGCGTAAGCAGCTTCAGCCAAAACGGCGGCCGAAACTATCGGCTGCCGGCCTAAATGCAAAGCTAGCCAGTCTAAGCCTCCACGCACCAGCCGCCGAAATCCGACCGCCACCCCATGCTGCCTCCCGGTCCAAACCGACCCGCTCGATGGGTCTAGATCGACGAGCGTCGGATGCTTAGCGAGCAGGATGTCCGCCAGACTGCGGTCTCTCACGCCGATCTCTCCTCGCTCGGGGGCCTCGCCAGCTCGTCGATGTGGGTCGCAGCGATGGCGGGCGCGGCTCGCTCCACGGGCGCCGCGGGCCCGAAGCACGCTCGGATCGACGTCGGGATTGACGGAGCGGCGCTCGGCAGCGACGCGTCGGACTGCCCGGCGGATGGCTCCACGGACGCGGCTGACGGCGACTGTCGTGCCGGACACGCGGTCACCGTTCTCGGTCTCTCTCTCTCTCCCCCTCTCGCTCTCTCCCCGTCTCTGTCTGTCTGTCGGTCTGTCGGTCTCTCTCTCTCTCTCTCTCTCTCTCTCTCTCTCTCTCTCTCCCTCTCTCTCTCTCTCTCTCTCTCTCTCTCTCTCTCTCTCTCTCTCTCTCTCTCTCTCTCTCTCTCTCTCTCTCTCTCTCTCTCTCTCTCTCTCTCTCTCTCTCTCTCTCTGCTCCCCTTTCTCCCCCCAAACTAAGCCACCAACCCGCCGGCGCTCTGTCTCTAGCTTCTCTTCTTAAGCTCAGCGCGAACCGGCCGCTCACGCCCGCGCGCCACGAAGACCTAGCGACCGGTCTACGAGCGAGTCCGGGCGGCGAGGGCTTTTAAAACGCGAGCGCCGGCGGCGGCTGACCGCTCTCACCGTCTTCGCTCGCGCCCGCGGCAGTGGCTCGGCTCTCAGCGAGCTAGCTGCGGAGCTTTCCTCTCTCTCTCTCTCTCATCGCTCTCTCTCTCTCTCTCTCATCGCTCTCTCTCTCTCTCTCTCTCTCTCTCTCTCTCTCTCTCTCTCACTCTCCCTCTCTCCTTTCGGAGCCCCCGCGGATGCACAGTGAACAGTTGGAATACGCCGCGCTGAAAGCCGCATCGCTTGGCTAGTGCAAGGAAGTTTCCTCGAAACTAAGAAGCGGAGCAACGGCGACGACTGGCGATGGGCGATCGCGAGTCGAGCAGGCACGACTGAGGGCGGGCGACGCCGGCGAGGCGGAGGCTTTCTCGAGGCGAGGCCAGTTCGCCGGCGCCTCGAGCAGCGATAGCGGAGCGGAGCGCCGGCAGCCGACGGCCAACTCGCAGCGTACGACCGACTGCATGGGCCCGGCTCGAACCCACGACCGTGACCGCGGCCTCGGCTAGCGGCGATTGGAAGGGTGTGCAACTCGCCGAGCAGGGGGGTGGGGTGGAGGGGGGATGGGGCTGGTAAGGGATCGGTCACGTAAGCCCTGGGGCCGGCCGTCCATCGCCGCCCGCCCGCCTCCAGGACATCGGACATCGGTAGCACAAAGGGGGCGACGAGAGCGCGAGGGACCGGACCCTACGCCGGCGCCGGGGCCGTCGCCTCCATCGTTCTGAAAGCCGAACGCGGAGGCGGAGAAGGGCGCGCGTACCTGAGTGCAGCGTGCGCAACGGTACCTCGGCTGCGACGTGCTGGCGAAGCGGCGGCGGCGCAAACATTCCTGGACCGCCGCTTTTCGGCCGTCGGGTCAGCTGTTACCTGCGACGACGCACAGGCAGCCGGAGAACCTCTGCTGGCCAGAATGAGAGCCGCCGCCGGGCGCGCCTGACTGGCTAATTTTCCGCTGCCGCCGCCGCCACCGGCCCGCTTCTTCTGATTGGTCGACGGCAGGGAGAAGGCTGCTCTTGCTTGACAGCTGTCTTTCTTGAACGGCAGCCGTAAGTCTCGGTCGTCCCGAGCGCTCGCCTGCGCCGCCGCCGGCCGTCCGCGCCCACTACTAGCAAGCTTAGCTGACGGGGACTGCGGCTGCCGCCGTCCGTCCCCAGCCGCCGCCGGCGGACGTTGGGCCCTCGGGCGGCTGCGAGCTGTCGACCTTGGCGCCACAAAGGGGTCGCGGTCATTCGCCCAGTGCTTACCACTCCCGCCGCTGTCCCCGCCCCCTCCCCCCCGGCTAGTCCGGGGGCGGGGGCTACTGTCGGAGAGGGGAGTCGCGCGCGGCGGCGGCCTCCACCGCGCGCGAGGCGGTGGTGGAGGCCGCCGCCGCATCGGTATCGCGGCGGCGGCCGCCGGTAAAGTGGAGCTAGCCACGGGCGCCGCGGCGGGGTCCCACTCAGCCTCAGTGCAAGTAAGTAGACCTAATTCCCTGCCCGCCGCCGCCGACGGAGGGCACAAAGCGAACAACAATGGACGCTGAGGCGATGCTCCTGCTCTCGTCGCTCGCCGTTGCGGATGCTTGCGCACTGCTCTGCAGCCGGCGCGGCGCGAGCGCGCTCGCCGCCGCCGAGCTCGTGCCGTGCCGCGCCGGCCTGCTTGCCTGTTCATCCCGTAGCTTCTCTCTCTAGAACGGGAATGAATTGGGCTCAGCTCGCTACTGCCGCCGCCGCCGCCCGGCTAAACTCTATCTTTGAACCTTTGGCGCTCAGGACAGAATGCATAGCCGTCGAATGCGCTCCGTCGTCGAATGACGACGGCGAGGAGCGTCCCGACGGTTGGAAGAGCACAGTGGAGCCCCCTCGGGCTGTTTTGGGAGGGATGAGGGTTTTGGTTTTGGTAGGGATGGAGGGACGCGCGCGTCCTCTTCGTCTTCCCATTCGCGTAAAGCATCCGGACGCAACGCGTCCGGTCCACTTGTCTCTGCCGGAGCGCAGGCGACGCCCGACGACGACGGCCCGCTCGGTGGAGGCAGGCGAGCTCGGACGGAGCGCGCGCGCGCCACGAGCTCTTACCCTGGGGGCAGGGGCGGGAAGGTGCGGGGGGGGGGGCTGGTGGCGGCTAGCCTAGCGAGGGCCAGCGGTGGGCGGCAGCCGGCGAAGACGTCGCGACGCGTCGCGCCGCCGCGTTCGGCTTTCCAACTCGTGGCGACTAAGCCGGCGGCGGCGTGCTCTCGGGATATTAACCTGGTGCTGCAATCGCCTAACCTCGACGGCCGCCGCTCGGTGGCGCGGAGCTGCGGCCGTTCGCGTGTCACCGACCGCGGGTCTCCTGCGGCGGCGGCGGCGGCAGCCGCCGCCGCTCTGCTCGCTTACCCGGCGCTCGTAGGCTGCGCGCGAACGCGAACCGCGCCGGCGACCGGCGTCTCCGAAATCGCGCTCATCTTTGTGCCGGCAGGTGGCGAAGTGAAACGAGGGGAACTACTTTATTGACCAAATAGCATTAAAGATACTTTAGGAGCCTACGGACGGCCGTGGGTGGGTGGGTGGGTGGGTGAGTGGGGGGGGGGGGTAGGGAACACCTGCGATTACGCTGAGCTCGATAGGCGGGGCTGCTCGACCGTCGGCGGCCAATCGCCTCGCGCACCCACAGGCCGCTATCTCGCGCGCCGGCCGGAGTGGCGATAATTTGTCGTCTGGGCTACGCCAAGAGATTTCTCGCGCGCGTGACCGCTCACTTTGGGAACCGAGCCGCTCTCTGATCACGTGCAGCATCCGGTAAAGTCGCTGGGACCCCACGGACGCCCCGGCGGGCTATCTGACGCGGCGGCGCAGGCTGACGACCCCGTCAGAGAAGCCGAGGCGACGACGCAGGCGGCGCGGACAGATTTCTCGCGGGAAGCAGCAGATGACAGCGCGAGCCCGGATTGCCGGACCGAGCCAGCTTGGCCGAGCGGGCTCGGTTCTACGGCGAGTCCTGCGCGCCCAGTTTCTACTGGCTCGCGGGATCTACGATTGTCTGCGCGAGCATCACCAATCTCGTTCAATACAGACTCTCGGACAGGCGTTGTCAACCGCGCTATGACCGCGCGATACACGCTAGCTCGGGTAGCAGTACAAGGCGTGCAATGCACAAAGACCCGATGCTCGCACTAGGACAGCGACGCGGCGCGGCGCCCGATTTCCTGTAAGCGGCGTCGCCAACGGCAACGCCATTGTAGAAAGAGCGAAAACAATAACCTGTATGTGGAGGCCGATGCGGCCGATACGCCGTCCAAAAGACTCGTTTACAGGCTTACGGCAGCTCGCGCTCAGCGCTCAGACTCGCCGGCCGGCGGACAGGAATTCCAAGAGAGACAGCGACTGCGTTTAGGCCCACGCCTCATTCAACGGCCAGGTCGTACGTCGTACAGCGATCTCGTTCAAACGTAATCACAAATCGCGCGCCGCTCGTAAGCCTCAGCTGAGCGCGGCTATTTCGTAAGTGGCTCTCGGTAACGATTTCGCGGCCAAGAGACTAGTTCGTAATCGCGGGCGTCGAGACTGCAACCGCTCGACGCGCGGGCGGGTCGCGCTCGTTCGAGCTGCGTTCCGTCGTACCCTGCACACATTCGACCGTATGCGTGGCCCCCGAAACAGCGAGGCCACTTTCGCTCACTCGCGCCGACCGCTGCTAGGCTGCCGGCGCTCGCGCCCAATTAAAAGCGTTTGGCTACAGGGCTTCGCCTTTCCCCAACAGTGCGGCGCTTACTTCCGGCTCTGCCACGTCGCCGTCTGCATTGACCGCGCATCGTTTTAGCTTCGGCTAACGACGCGCGAATGCGCCGCTCAGCCGCCGCCCTGGGTCGCGCTGACTTTGCTTGTTCGTTTGTTTGTTTCCGCTGTTTCAGCTTTTGGATGCTTACTTGCGCACGACTCAGTACATGTTCGCGTTACCAATCAGCGGTCTTGGTTAGCTAACCGCCGGCTCCCTCAGCTCCCCTTTGCAGGTTCGCTTCCTTCACGTGCTTGGCACAGAATGCCTGTCTCTAAGCACGTCACTTCCCTGTCTCTAAGCTCGCCATTGCACTTGGTCGGTTAGGGCTTGTCTTGCAGCGAGTTTTAAAGCACATCGATAGAATTTTGGCTCTCGTGGGGCTACATACACACACACACACACACACACACACACACACACACACACACACACACACACACACACACACACACACACACACACACACACACACACACACACACACACACACACACACACACACACACACACACACACACATACATATATATACATATATATGCATATATATATATATATATATATATATATATATATACATATATACGATTTTATCATCGTCATTGCTATCATTGTCGTGTCATTATTTTCGTAATTCTCTCTTCAGTGGGCCGACCCGAAAATACGGGTAGCGGGGTTCCCTGTACACCGTAGCAAACATTATTTGGGTTAATGTAACTTATCTCGCCAAAGCCAGGGATGAGTTTTTTACCGCGAGCCACCCTGCGCCCCAAAGTTAGTGGCACTTCCGTCTGTCCAGCATGAGGCGGCAGAGAGGAGAAGCGGCGGTGGCCTCTACACGGGCATTGCATTCGTTGCGGCAGCGCGCGCTGCTGTTTGCAAGCGAGCGGCTCAGTATCAGCTGACCCTGATGCTGAGCCGGCAGAGCAAGGGAGGGAGGGCAGGCCGGAAGCTACGAGCTCGGCATTCGGCAGCGGTGAAACGGCGGCGCCGTATCAACCAGCCAGATTATGGCTGGTAATCACGATTCGCGATTATGCGACAATCATTACCGCGCCTTGAGGTTGGCGGCGGGCAGTTGCGATTCAGGCAGAATTCGGCCGATTGGAACTGCAGGAGGCCGGAGAGCTGTTCGTGTACGATGTGGCCGGACTTGATGTGTTAAGATGTAGGGGTGAGATGGACTGGATGTGAGCGCTCATCGTCGCTCATAGCCGTGCTGCTAGGTTACGGCGTGGCCAGTATTCGGTGCGCGTCGGCTGCGGCTAGCACCGCTACGAACGCTGCGTTTGTGGCCTAGTTCTGACCAGACGTAGAAACCGCAAGTAGCGCTTGTAACAATTGCACCGCACAGCGTGGAAGGCTCTGCACACAGCGAGCCAAACCTGAACGATGCAAGGTAATTGCAAATGGTGACCGCAGCAAGCGCGGAGCTGGTTTGGCCTAGTGATTAAGATGCTCTCGCCCCGGCCAAGGTCAGGCCGAGGTCGTGGGCTCGAGCCCCGTGGCATATGTGAAGCATCTGAATATAGAGATACATTTCTCTTAGGCGCTATGCAAACGAGTTATATCTACAAATTTATAAGATGGTAGGTCCTTAAAGGTAGTGACCGCCGCAGGAAGCTTGAGCTTCAGACTTTTGGCGCGAACGAGCTGCAGGCTCGATCGCGCCAAAAGATTTCAATTTAGCGCGAGCGCGGACGAGATTGCGATGTTGACCAGCGGGCAATCGGAGAGCGCCTTGAAGGACCGCGCCTCCGCCACGCCGCCTGGCCCGCAGCTGCTGTCGCCGCGGCGTACCGACGAGTCCCGGATTTCCCCTCAGTACGAACGCGCGTGGCTAGTGCGAGCACGTTTAGATGCGCCAGCGAGCCCAACCGATACTCACGCGCGTATGTAATGGATGCAAATCGCGAAGCCACCCGCTGCGTCGCCGCCGCCGCCGCCGCGTTCGCTTCGGAAGCCAGACGTAATTACATCCGAGGCCACGTCGTCGTCGACGCGATTGACTGTCATGGCGGCTGCTCACCTTTTTGCCCCCCATCGCTCCGCTTGCAATCGTCTTTCTTTGGCGGCTTTGTGCGGTTTTCACTCGGCCGCAGTCAAACTTGCTCTTTAGCACTACTGTGACCGAAATCTAAGCATTGCGCCTCCGGTGTCTCTTTAGACATACGGGTTTTTAATCAAACCTTATTCGCGGGAGCAAGTTTTTCCGACGACTCCCCGATTGAACTTGCACGCGCGCGCGCGCGCGCGCTGAGGATCCCGGAAGTGAGCCACTGCGGTGCTTGCGAGTAGATTTGTGGATTTCAGGCTTCGTCTCGTCTCGCTTGGCTCCCGCATCCCGCGGCTCTGCTGCCTGTAGCTAAGCGCACGCTCGAGCGCGCTCGTAGCGCGTGGCAAGAAAGCCGACTCGCGGCGCGAGCGCCGCGGCGCCTGCGCCGCGAGCTCCTTTGAATCCGCTCGCGCACCGGACTGCGCTGCCGCCGCTGCCGCCGGCTTGCGCCTGTAGGCGATCGCGACGTCAATGCGCGAGGCTGCGGCTGATGCTGCTGATGTCGCCGACCGGCGAGCTGACGGACCGCGCCGCTCGGCTTTGTATACCGCTCGTACGGTTGCTCTCATGCTCGGTATTATTTTATACTTGACGAACGCAGCAACGAAGCAGCGACAGCTGCTATCCCTTGCTATCCCGGCTGGCTGGGTCGGTCGCAGGGACAGATGTTCGCTGTCCCATGCAGAAAACCGTCGGCGGGCTTGCAGCGACTACCCCGCGACGCGTTCCGCACTGGCTTGACCGGCAGGCAGCGCGCGCGCGCGCGCATGCATCGCGTGGCCGCCGGTCGGCGCCGATCCAGGAAGCCGCGATCCGAAGCGTTCGTCGGCGCGTTGGACCGCAACAGCGCCTGGCGGCAGCCTCGCTTTGGCTTCGGTAATTGTCTTAGTGTCAAAGCCGCTGGAGCGTGGCGTAAACAGATTGCCGCAAACGAGCTTGAGCCACGTTTGGCCGCGTTTCCAAGGAATCGATTAATGAAGCATTTTTAGCTCTCGCGCTGGTTTCCATGAGAATTATAGATTTCCCTGAAGCGATATTTTTACGTTTTTTGCGAGAGTATTTGTAAGAGAGCGACGCACGCTTGAGTTTGCGTCGGTATTTGTTTTCTCTCACTCACGCTCTCTCTCTCTCTCTCTATAGCTCTCGCTCGCTGTCTCTCTATAGCTCTCGCTCGCTGTCTCTCTATAGCTCTCGCTCTCCATCTCTCTTGCTCTCTCTCTCTCTCTCTCTCTCTCTCCGTCTGCGATGTCAGCGGTGCCCAAGTTTGATCTTAACCGTGAGGGTAAAATCATACACAAGCAACGCCAGAGCGAACTTATCGCCTCCAAACGTTTCACGAGCTCTATCCCTACATTCCTCGTGGCTTATCGGCACGATATTGTATTCTGAGACTTGCGAGCCGTGTCGCCAATCACGAAGATATTCAACCGGACGAAGTACCGAGTTTTTCAGCCAGCAAGCCGCCGACCTCGGCTCTGACGACTACGAAAAGCCTGGCGCATCGGTGCAGCCAGCCAGTTTCGGCGGCGGCGGCGGAACCTGTGGAGTCCGGCGGTGGAACCTTCTGGAACTAACGCTGCTGAGCGATGCAAGCGACAAGTCGTAGCGAGAGCTCTGCTCTCACAGGCTCTCACTCACTCACTCCACCACCTCTTTGCTAGAGCTACCGAACTGTACAAATGTACAGCTATTTGACTGCCAGAGTTAAATACAAGTGCACGAGCAATTAGCAGAATCACAATCCTGATCGTAGAGGTACTGCCTTTCATCTGAAATTAAGCCAGCCGCTGGTATCGTGCGTATACGGTTCACTCAATGCAACATCGCACCACTTCTCGCTGACCTGCACTGGCTACCAGTCAAGCAACGCACTGACTTCAAGGTTTTGTCGCTCACTTTTAGGTCTCTTCATTCTTTGACTCTAGCCTACCTATCAGATCTACTCCCCATCAGGTCAAGCATCGTACCACCCGCTTTTCGGAATCCAACAGTCTACAAATACCTCGTACAAACCTCAATTCTTTGGAGACCGTGCATTTAGTTCGTATGCTCCCAAAGCCTGGAACTCACTCCCGTCTTGCGTCACGACATTCCCCGACTTGACCACATTTAAAAAGAAACTAAAAACGCACCTATTTATGACAGCATTTAGTGGGTCCCTGTGATTCGTCCTTGATGTGCTTGTGCGTACTGACACTGTGCATGCTGCGACTAACCACACTTGCATGCTGACCCTGTGTAAGTCACCCCTAGCCATGTTATTGTTGTTGTTTATTAAGCATGCTGCCACTAACCATTCGATCGCATTTCCTTAGCAGCAACTGTAAAGCACCTAGAAAGAGAGTAAGTTCTCTGAGGGCGCTTTATCAAGTGTATTATTGTTATTATTATACCCCTTTCAACATGGCGGCGGTATTCAATATGGCGGCCTGATTCCTGACGCATCGGCGAACTCGTAGCGGCGCGCTAGAGAATCCGCCGCCGTCGGCTGCTCAAACAAACTTCCCGAGTCTATCCTCGTCTCTTCAATTCCAACAAACCAATGGCGACGAGCCTAGTGACGCAAGCATTCTTATCTACAGGCTGCAATCGCGTCATTCAACCGTGCTCCTCGCCAACAGGAATGTGCAAGATATCGTTAGGGAATCTCATGGAAACAGTAAATAGCAGCGCAGACTGCATTTCGGCAGGTAAACAGCTAAGGCGGTGTAGATTAATTTAGGACTGCGCTTACGTCTGTCTGCTAAAGTCAATGCAGCATACTGTCAATAGCAGCTCCGCGGAAACTAAAAGCTGGTCCTCAGCTGGTCGGCAGTAGTCGCCGGTAATCGCGGCGGGTCTTGGAGCTAAAGTCTAACTGGCTAATCTCATTGGCCACCTGCTCACCCGCTTTCGCAGAGCCCTCTGCATAGGATGGGCTGGTTGCTATCTAAAGGGAAGGGGGCGTGGCAGGCCCAAAAAATGTAAACGACGCGATCGTAAAACTCTCCCGTGACAAGGGCATCGCAGAGAAACTTTTGCAGTACTGCAACCCCCTCCAGCCTTGGGCAAGTACGAAATAACGTATGGCCATACTGGGCTACGACGTACGGTAGAGTAAAGCACCAGTCTCCGACAGGCTACTACTGCTGCTTTGCGTATCCGAGACAGTGCAACCTGATCACGTGGTTACTGCTTATCGCCACCTTGCATATAGTACACGACGCCCTGGCTAGTGCCATTAGGCCGAGAGTAATCGCGTGTGACTTATTTTCAGTGCTATTGCAATGATTGCATGCCTCCCGGTGGTGCTTTATATATCTGATAAACGCACGAATTACATCAAGCGATTTGTTGGATTTTGTTTCTCCCAGTTTCTCTTGCTCCCCGATGTCGTGCATCGAACTTCCTCTGTCTTGCTAGCGCTCGCAGTCAGCCAGAAGACATGGCCGCCGCTGCCTAGCAGCGAAACAGCGGACTGCTCTGCAGCCTGCTCCTTCAGAAGTGATTTGCGACCTCACGATGACCTCGCACGCTCATTGCTCGTCCAGCGAGATTATAATCGGAAACGTCAGCGTCCACATGTTGCGAAGCCCTCGTCTCAATACGCCTCCCATTCATCGCTACTCGGTGACTGAATATAGTTAATTATAGCCTATTTTAACGATGATTCAAGCGTGGTTTACTCAAGAGTCGTGCGGAAACGAAGAGGGCAGCAGAGAAGTGTGTCTCAAGTATGTATGAACAGCAGAGAAGAGACGCCCAAGTCACGCCACGTGACCAGGCACGACCTCGACACCCATGTTAGCTATCCAAATCTCGTTAGCTGCTGCGTGGACGCATTTGTCAGCAAGCGCTCGACGGCCTCCGGGCGACAGATGCCACGTCGATCATTCAGGTGACAGGTGCCGTCGCTTTAGGTGCTGCTTGGGCTCGCTCTATGCTAAAAGTGACAACTGCTTGCTAGTGGGCCTCACTCAGAAACAGCCGTCTGGGCATTGATCATCAGGCGGTCGAAGCTCTACCGATTTGCTAAGCGTCAGCGACGAGCTTTACGGAAATCTAATCGTACTCAGTAGCAGAAGCCTTCGCACAATAGAATACTATGACCCAGCAAAAGATCTTTCGCCACACGGCTCCTCGGCGGGGGTAAGTATTGATCTGATTGCCACAGCGTTCTAGTCCTCCGGTACCTGGGCCCTATACTTTGACCAGAGGCAGCTGCTAGCAGCGATGGCCCACTAGGTAAGGCGGTTGCTTTCCACGACCTCGGCCCGAGGTCATGGGTTCGAATCCTGCGGCGGGCGATCCTTTATCGCCGCTGCAAGCGGTAGTGATAGCCGTTAAGGCTCTTCTGTCGCTATACAAAAAGAGGCTGTTAAATCAGCTAGCATTTTACTATTTAGATTGAGATCGCCCCTATGTCCGCCTATGTATGCCTATGTCCGCATTCATCTTGCTTGGGAGCTACTTCCGCACTGTTGCGATGGAATAAAAACAGCCGCCGATGGACGGGCAGCATCTCAATTGTACCGCCGCACTCACCACAGATTTCGTCTTAGCCAGTGATGGAATTGAAGCGGACCCTCGCAACAGCCTACCTCGAATGCTGCGAGGGTCCGGCTGCGACGGTCAGGATGCGACGACGTGCTGCGGCTGCGACAGCCACCCGAGTCAGGATTGACTCAAGCGGAGGCCAGACTCTGACCACGCTAGGGACAACCAATTAAAAGAGAGCTGATGATTTGGGTAGCCAAACCTCCAGCGATACGCGCGCTCGGGTCGTTCCAAGGGGAGGGTCAAGGTCGCGGGGCCATTTTCGATCCCCACCTCCTACGCGCGCGGCTCCGACTGGCTGCAATGGCGGAAGCGAGATCGCCTGCGTGCAAATCACCATTACGAATGCGACCAATTTGTGTATGTGCCCCTCGGGAGCGAGGTGAATAGGTGAGGTAAAACCCAAAGCGACGCAGAGCTTCGTCGCGGGCTGTGCATGTCGTCAGCCTAGCCGCAGTTCGTCCGCAGCCGTCCGGCCTCGTTCCCAGGAAGAAAGAGCCGCCGCTGCCGCTGCGGTCCAGTGCCGTTGGCGTAGCGAGGGGTACGGAGGTGCTACAGTTCTCTGAAGTTCAGCTTAGATTGAACCGAGCGACCCATCAAAGGTCGTGGTTCAGCCCACTAAAGAGGGTACTCACTGGGTGCTCGTGTGTCTTTGGAATGAGAGCTGCCTGCCGTCCGCCGGTGGAGCGGCCGGTGCTAGACTAGAGGCTGCTCGCGCTGCGCGTCACTGGGGACGGTTTCCGAGAACGAATCCAAATAGGTCGGTCGGCGTAGAGCGGCTGATTGATTGGCGGCATCTTAGGTAGACCGCAATGAGTTTGCCACGGATTTTGCGGCCGGCACCGGAAGACCCGGATGTACCTGACGGAAGACCGGAAGACCAGGCGTACAGACAGGTCGGAAACCGCTGCGTACACTGCGGGAGTCCGTAGTGCTCTGCATACGGGCATCGGTTAATGGTTTAGCCGTAATTTGAGTTCTTACGTAGAGTAATTGTCGCCGTAGCTTCTCCCTACTCGTTGCCAAACTATTCAGTCATTCAAGTAAAGTCTGACGCGCACGACGGCAGCTGTTCAAGGGAGTATTATTCGATTCTTGATGGGAATGCGGGAAGCAGACGCACTGCCACTGAGTGAGAAATCGAAACTCGTTTCCTTCTACGGCACGAGCCCTCGTTACCCAGCCCGCCCTCTCCCCGCGCATGCGCACTTACACGGGCTCGCGTGCGCGTGCGTCGGCTGTTGTTTTGGATAATTTTCTTTCGTTTACCGCAGCGGCCATTTCTCTTACTTTGCATTTTGAAACTCGATACGTTGCTGGTGTTAATTTTGACCTTAATATTTTCTTTTGCAGAACGCCACCTCGTCACGGCCGACTGCCCACACTGTCGCTCAGCAGAGCGTAGGATTCGCCGCGAGAAATGCCGCTCGCTTTGAACTTCGCAGCCTTGCCGGACAGGCCGCGACGCACCGGATAGTAATAATAATAATAATAATAATAATAATAATAATGATAGTACACTTGATAAAGCGCCATCTGAGAGAGAGCCTAATCTCTTTCTAGGCGCTTTACATTTGCTTCAGCGGACGCTGCAGCAGGCGGCACGACGACGTGCAGCGCCGTCGTGAACCAGACGAAGACTGGTGAGTGCTGGCAGCCCTGCCGCCGCTCAGTATCTTGGCATGCGCGGCATGCACCGCGCTGCACTTCCGCTTTCTAGCGAGGCTTACGGTTCCAAGCGGCGAGGAGCTACTGCGCTCCTGCGTGGGCGGACAGTCGGTCGGTCGGCCGAGAGCGCCGCCGCCGCCGCCGCTGGATAAACTAGCGGTCGCCCGGTAAGTAGCGGCCGAGCGCAGGCCTCCAGGTCTCCGGTGCCTCCTACTCAATTCTCGCCCACCAGCTCCCACCTCCCAGTCGGGTTGCGTAAGGGCTTTGTGAGGTTGCTGCTGCTGCTGCTGCTGCTGCGTGGCTCCCACGCTTCTCGCGCGTCCTCCTCGCGAGAATACCCGAGAGCCCCGCCCGCCCCAGCGCCTCTCCCTGAGCGCTCCCTGAGCGCTCAGGGAGCGCCGCAGTTCGCCCTGCGCGCCGCCCGAGCAGCGAGGTCAGCTAATGCTCTCGCCGTACGTCATCTTGAAAGTCAGAGCAACGACCGCAGATGCTAGCCATCCGTAAACGACGCACGTCGCTCTACCGAAGCGGAGCGCGCACGCCGCGATCGCGTCGCGCGCCGCCGCCGTCGAGATTCGCCCTCTCGGAGACGGCCCGGCGAAGCGCCTGCTAGCGCGTGCGTAGCCCGAGTCTCCTGACGCCCTCCGGAAGAGCGAGGCGGGGGGGGGGTGCGGCCGCCGCACCTTAGGTAGTCCCTGGCCGGCTGAACTTTGGCGGCGGCGGCAAGTGCCGCCGCCGCCGCACCCCGCGGCGCTCGGGTCGCGCCTCGCGTCACGTACCTGCCCGCGCGCTCGTAGCTCATCGTCGCGCCGCCGCCGCTCTCCGCGCCTCCGCCGCTGTGCCGCAGACTCGTCCGTAGCCTCCGTCGTCCGCAGCAGCCAGTCGTGTGCGCTCGAACCGACCGCGTGCCGCCCGCTCGGCGGTGGCAAGGCCGCTTCCCTCAGCGGTCGCAAGGCCGCTGGCGGTGTCGAGCGGCCGTACGTGCGTGGGAGCGCGCGCGCGTGCGTTCGTGCAAGCGGCGCGAACGGTCAGCCAGTTGCGCTCAGTCCACGCCGGAAGCCGGTGTCCGGTTCGAGGCCGGCGGCCTAAGCGCAACCGGCGGCGGTGGCGGCGGCGGCGGCGGTGAGCCAGGCGCGCGAAGAGGACGGCTGCAGACGACGGACCGACCGCCGGACTGCCGTACAGCTGTCGTCGCCTGGCTAGACGCACAATTTCATTTGTTCCGACAGATTGAACTGTGACTAACGAGACGGCGATGCGATCGCTCGCGCAGCAGTGTCGTATTGATTAACTCACACGTTTTTGCTTACATTACACAAAAAGAGGTATGGACGGATCGATGCGGCTTTCAATGGGCGCTAATTACACCATTGAATGCGCCGATCGCTCGCTGGGCTATTATTGTCAAATGTTTATACTCGCGCGGCATCAGTAAATATGACTCCCACGACTTTGCCCTTTCAAGCCTGGCATATTTTAGGGGCTGTCCTGTTCTCGCATTCCTGTTCTCGCATTTCGACCGATAACTATTTGTTGTTGCTCGCATAACGCAGCCCCTATCTCGGCAGCAATAGCCTTTCCTGCTTTCGATAACTGTGGCTCTGGCGATAGTGCCTTTCTCCCAACCGCGAGTATATTCTTAGCGCGTGGCAGCGTCTGAAGCCGCCAAGAACTGACGTGCGAGTTGCCTGCGCCACAGTCGCCGCCTGCGGCGCCAAGCCAAACAGAGCGGCCACCGGCGATTGGCTACTTTTCGCTCACGAAGGTTGAATGCACGCCGTTGCAGACGAGGCTTTTGGACGCTGCAGCAGTCGGCAAAGCTGTGAGCGGCAAACGTCTGGCGCCAACTCCTCGCGCAGCCACGACGGTTTGCCGTCATTTGGCCATTTATCCTCTACGAGGCCAGAGAGCTGCCTATCTTCGCGGCGCGTAGCGCTGTGCGACCGATATGTCGCCGCGGTACATTCACGCTGCGACGTTCACGCTGCGACGTTCACGCTGCTCTAATTCCTCGCTCGAATTCCTCTCGTACGACGGCTTCCAAAGCGAGCGCGGCACCAAGCGAGCGAGCGAGCGAGCGGCGTCAAGCAGTCGGGTTTTCCTAATCGCACCATTCAGTTTCGTCGCGAGCAACGCCGGTTGTCGAGAAAACGTTGATTTAGAGAACAGCGAGTCTTTTTGCATCCTATTGACAGAGTGCACACGATTGCGTGTGAGTGCACGTCTGTGCGCGCGTGTGTGCAGGCTACCAGCGCGATGTAAGTAGCCGCACCCCCATGCTTATCTGCCGTCCAACAGGAACTGAATTAATGACAACCTCGACAGCCTGGCCGCACCCTCTCATTCGCCGCTGGCCGGCTGGTCGCTGGTGTCCCGAGCCGCCGCTAGTGCAGCCCTCCACAGCTCCAACGTAGCGGAAGCGGAAGCGTCTTGGCTGGGAGCAAATGTCAATGCTCGAGCTGTTGATAGCAAGGGTCCTGCAGTGGCTCATAGTTGCCTTCTGTTGCCTGCCGCAGCCTGCGTTGTTCTTCCGTTCTGGTCGTCTGTTAACCTGTGCCCAGTTTCGCTAGCGGAGAAGCGACCTTGAACAGCAGCAGCAGCAGCAGCAGAAATAGCCTCCGAAGTTCCAGGGTGCTTTTGCCTTTCAAGAACGAAGATTTAAATGGTCCAAGCAAGGTATGTGTGTCTGCCGAATTAGATTCAGTGGAAGTTGGACCGGCGACACCGGAAACTTTGGTGTATACAGGATGCATATGTCACGCAACAAGGAGAAAGTGAGAAGCAAAGCTGATTCGGAAGAGTTAAGTTGAGGTACTGAGTAGGATGGAAGTAAATGAGATGGAGATGAGTAGGATGTAGATGAGTGATATGTAGATGTAGATGAGTAGGATGGAAGTAGCAGCTCCGGACGGCTGGAAAGCACGTGCCACAGTCGGCATTAGGAGAGCAGTTGTCAATGCGTAAAACTTGTGGAAGTGAGTTCCACAGTCTAGGTAGGACCTGCAGAGAAAAAAAGCTTCAGTCGCCGACGGTCTTAAAGCGGAGGAATGGAACAGCTAATTTACTGCTCATACAGGACCTGAGGGCACGAGGAGGCTGAAAGTGGTGCAGCAGTTCAGCTGTGTACGAAGGAGCCAAGCTGTGGCGGGCGTTGTGAGTCAGCGTTAGAACTTTGCTCTATATCTGTAGATAAACCGACAGCCATTGAAGCTCATTCAGCAAACGAGGCACGTGGTCAAACCTCTGGGACACTACGTTAAATCAATGCCTGACAAGAACATGGCAGCGCGGGTAAGGAAGACGGCGTTTTTGCCGGTCATTCAGCGGCGACAGTCACCTCATTTACGGAGCCGCAGCTGCACTAATCGCGCTGGCAATGGGCAATAAAGGCTCGAGGACTTCAGGGTCCGCGATGCGAATCCTGAAGTGACAGCACCACGTGACTCGCCCACGGGCTACGAGTTGTCGATACCAGGCGGCTGCCATTATTAAGGGCGTACTTGACACCCGCAGCAGACAAAGAACGTAATGACGCTGATTGCATCTGTATTAAATCGGAAAAAAACAATCGAAAAGAGAGCGAAGGCGCGGAAAAATATCGCGCTTCAAGCGCCAGCGGAGCCACCACTAAACGGAAGGGCAACTCTCAGCGACGAACCGAGCATCACAATCAAGTAAACATTACTGTGCCACTAAACGAGTTCATAGAAACGCTTAAATGGAACATATATGTATAATTATATACATATAAATATATAATATATACAATATATATGTATATATATATGCTCTATTTAATGTATATTTGCTCCATAGAGAGAGTGAGAGAGTAAGAGAGAAAAAGAGAGAGTGAGGTCTAGAGATTGAGAGCATGAGTGCGTGACTGAAAGAGAGAGAGAGAGAGAGAGAGAGAGAGAGAGAGAGAGAGAGAGAGAGAGAGAGAGAGAGAGAGAGAGAGAGAGAGAGAGAGAGAGAGAGAGAGAGAGAGAGAGAGAGACGGAGAGAGACGGAGAGAGAGAGATGGAAGGGATAACAGATAGAAGGGATGAACGCGAGGGATTGAAATATATGAAGTGCTCACTCGAGCTGCGGTTCCGGCAGTTTTTTGCACGTATACTAAATTGTAGAGTGACGCGAGAAGCGAGTTTGCATTTTCCAGCATACACAGCCGCCGCAAAGTTCCTTAAGCCATCTCAAGACTGAATCACTGCCCCAGCACGCGTCACTCGGGTGATGATGCACAAGCATCTATGAATTCACCACTGCGTCTCAGCACGATAGTTTTTTAAAGATGGAACCACAATACGGACTTGGTGAGTGGCCTTGCATTGCAGCCTTCGGCACGTCGGTCCGAGCGGTCGAATGTCCGGAAGTCGAATGTCTGCGAGGGCGCGATCGAGCGAGAGCCGAGAGGGAGCCCGTGAGTGACGCCGCAACGAGTGCCGAGCGCTGCTCAACTTTAAAAGCTACCGACAGAAGAGGCGCCGCCGAAGGCGGCGGCGGTAAAGGCTCTGTCGCCGCGCCGCCGCCACTCGCGCCCGCTCGAGCAGCGGGCCAGCAGCGTTGGGCCGGCCTCATTAGCCAGTCGGTCGGCTGGCTGGCTGGAAGCGAGAGAGAGAGAGAGAGAGAGAGAGAGAGAGAGAGAGAGAGAGAGAGAGAGAGAGAGAGAGAGAGAGAGAGAGAGAGAGAGAGAGAGAGAGAGAGAGAGAGAGAGACAGAGAGAGAGAGAGAAAGAGAGAGAAGGAGGAGACGCCGTCGAGACGAGCTGATCAAAGCAGCTCGTTAGGCTGCTCGCTATCTCGACGAGCTGCCACTCTGACTAATGAACGGACAACGTGTTTACGCATTAACAATAATCATTCTGCACTACCCGTCCTTTAAGCAAGAAATAAACCATTAGCCGCAGCGCACTAGAAAGGTTCACCAGGGAGATGACGTTAAGCGCACCGAGCGGAGAGCTGCTGGAGTTGTGAGTCACCGTTGAGGGGTTTTCTTTGAAGAAGAAGAGCTCTCTCAGCTTCCCTCCACCTTCTTCTTTGCACTGCGCATAGTCGTCGGGCCGGGGCGCTGAATCACGCGGAGCAGATCGGAGCAGATCGGAGCAGATCGGAGCAGATCGGAGCAGATCGGAGCAGAGCGGGGTCGGTACGGACGCATCGTCATCGATCAGCACGGCTGCTACGCCAGTAGCTAATGAGTGCAGGATGTTACAACGATCAAGTGCGAGGAATAGCGACTAAGCGTGGCGGGCGCTCGAGGGCTGGGAGGGAGGGAGGAAGGGAGGGAGGGAGGGGGCGGTTCAAGCGCAGCGAGCATAGCTTTTCTCAGCACAAAGACACACTGGGTGCGACCAGCGCACGAACCTTCTCGGTTTCGCTCGGCGGCCCAACCGATAAGGTCACTCGACGTGCGATATTTGCGCGTTTGAGGCTTTAACTTTTCTCTGCACAAAGCTGCCGCGCTATTCGCGAAGCTTCGCGCCGCTGCTCGGCCGAAGCTTCGACGCGACGACGTTTTTTTCAGCGTCGACGGCCGCTTCGCTGAGCTCGCAAGGAGGCTGACGAAGAAAGCCTCGTAGCTGAACACGAAAACGTCGCCAGTCATCTCTACTCGTATACTCACAGTTTGCGACGTGTTTGCGGATGAAAGATTTCTAGTATGAGCCAACATCACTCTTAGAGAGGCAAGGCCTCCCTGCCGTCGTGTATTGAGCAGCCAGGCAACGATAATATTTCCGGATGCGGCAGCTCAGTGGACGGGTGGAGCGTCGGAGCGGCGCTCAGGATTTTCACAAGGTCAAGGTCTGCCTCCTAGCACGGCCATGCTCGTAGTCCTCATGCAGTTTTTTCGCCGATACCGCTGTAGATTTGGCTGCTGGTGCTGAGGCCACGAGACCGTGTGCATTGCTGTTCGCTAGGAAAAGTGCGTACGCTTGACTTCTGAAACTCACTGCTTGCTGGCCTACCGGCATGTGCAATCAGGCGATTACAGCTGGCGAAAAACTCTGCAGCTATGCTTGTTTGTCGTGAGCGAGGCAGTTGCCACATCACTCAACTTCTCGCTGACCTGCACTGGCTACCAGTCAAGCAACGAATCGACTTCGAGGTCTTGTCGCTCACTTTTAGGTTGCTTCATTCTTTGGCTCCAGCCTATCTCTCAGATCTGCTCCCCACCTGGCCAAGCATCGTACCACCCGCTTTTCGGAATCCAACAGTTTACCAATACCTCGTACAAACCTCAAATTCTTTGGAGACCGTGCATTTAGTTCGTATGCTCCCAAAGCCTGGAACTCCCTCCCGACTTGCGTCAGAACATCCCCTGACTTGACCACATTTAAAACGAACTTGAAACACGCCTTTTTAGGACAGCCTCCTTTTGCAGCAAATGTAAAGCGCCTAGAAAGAGATTGAGCTCTCTGAGGGCGCTTTATCAAGTGCATTATTATTATTATTAATATAGCATTTAGTGGGTCCCTGTGATTCGTCCTTGATGTGCTTATGCGTGCTGACACTGTGCATGCTGCCACTAACCACATTTGCATGCTGACCCTGTGCATGTCACCCCTAACTATGTTATTCATGTTGTTTATCAAGCATGATATTACTCACCATTCAATCGCGGTTTTCCTTTGCAGCAAATGTAAAGCGCCTAGAAAGAGATTGAGTTCTCTGAGGGCGCTTTATCAAGTGCATTATTATTAGTGTCGAGGCTTGCACGGAGCTGGTGGCATTCGCCGTGTCGAGTTTGCCTTTTCAGCTTTGCCGCTGTGCCATTTTCTTCTCCTGCTTCAACGAGGTCTTCCTTCATCTGGTTACAGACGAAAGATCACCAACGCCGTCTAATCAGAACGCAGAGACAACGTATACCAGCCGAAACGCACGCACCCATCCCGTACCTGCAGCCGGTCGAGTACGAGACGTAGGTGAGCGCAGCATGGGCAGTGCTTGGTCAGCAGCCAGCATCGCGTCTGTCTGCTGCTGCTACTGCTGCAATGTTGTGGCCGCTGTGACTAGCGGCTTTGGCTAATTCCCGCTCGCTTGGTGGTTACGTCACCGTGCACAAGCAGGCTCGGTGAATAACCGTCGATTGCTGCTAGAGACTAATGATTCGCGATCTCGCGAGACTCTCGTCAGATGGCGGATTAATCATCGACTATCCATAAAATCCGCCAAATCGCCGGAGTCGGAGCTTTGGAAGCCTAGAAGGCGTGCAAAAAACGAGAACGCCGCGAGAAACACTGGCGATGACTCATTGCAATCCATGCAGTAATGGCGGCTGAGCTATTTCCGAGCTTTGGCTTTTGTCTACGGCTGCCGCCACCGGAGCAGCCGAAGAGACTTGGTCCCCCCCCCGGCGCTTTATACCCGAATTCGAGCAGCAGGGTTGATTCGAGCGCCGGGTCGCCAAATCATCACTCGGTGCATTCACGGCGCGGCGCCACGTTTCGCTCCCCGCTGGCAGCGATGAGTTGGCCCTCGAGTTGGCTCCTCGCTCGCTCGAGGCCGACGAAGCGCTCCGAACTCGCTCGCACAGCGCTTCGTCGGCCAAACGCCCGAAACGGATCGAGAGGATGTGCGCCACTTGCGGCACTCGTTCGCTGCGCTCTGACCGTCGAGCCGTTGACGGCTCGCTAGTTTCGGTAGCGACTCAACAATTCAAGGCGACGCGGAGAGGCCTGAAGCTCGAGGTACGCCGGCGGTAACGACGCGGCGGTCGACTCTCTGCACGGAGTACTATTATTAAGGACGCCGCACTAGGAAAAGAAGCCCAAAAATAGTCGGCATACTACAGCTGATACAACGTGAGGCTTCCGACTGACTCGTTTGCAGCAGACAGCAAGGAGACTCACCGACCGGCTGACCATCACTCCAATAGCGTTACTGGGGTCAGGCCCATGCCTTATATATATATATATATATATATATATATATATATATATATATATATATATATATATATATATATATAGTGGCCAAGTCGTAAGTCATTCAATAGTTTCTTTCATGCGTAATAATAAATAACGCTGCTTGTACGTCTCGGCTTATCAAGGCTATTTCATAAGCGACTCTCAGTTCAAATGCAGACGCCATAGTTTATAGTTCGTAATCGAGGTTCAGCTGTCAAGCTCACGGTTCATTACTGCGGTGCATCGCAGCTGCAGATATTAGAGACCGCGGGTCAGACTTGACGGTGAGCAGCCATCTGTCAAGTTCCTGCCTGGTCTTTTCCAGACGAAGACTTTTCCTTCTTCCAGACTTTTCCTTCTCCTTCTCCTTCTCCTTCTCCCCCGCCCTATGCACTATGGAGCACAACTTTAATCCCTGGGTAGTAAGCGTTATTTTCTGATTGCTTACGCATCAGAAGCATGGAGAATGGCCGTTACTATCTGAAAATTTTGCTTTTCGACCAAGACACTGATGAGCATGAAACTGAAAGCGCCGCTAGCTGATTTAACATTCTCTTTTTGTACAGCGGCAAACGAGCCTTAAAGGCTATCATCGCGGCTTGCAGCGGCAACAAACGATCGCCCACAGCAGGATTTAAACCCACGACCTCGGTCCCGAGGTCGTGGAGAGCAGCCACCTTACCTAGTGTGCCATCGCGGCTCAAGCTAACCCATTTACGATGAGCAAACTGACAAAAGCGCACCTCGTGGTTCGTATTCAGTCAGAAAGAACATATAATGAATCAAAATAAACATGAATTTACTCTGAAGTCAGGCAAAAATAATCACTCAAAAGGTTTAATAAGTAACTGGATATTCTAGATTTAGAGCTACATTGAAAGTCACTATCGCGGAGAAGCCCCCCAGCACAGTTTCCGCATCGCGTTCTCGTTAGACTCTCGCTGGAAACAATGGGTTCAAGTCCAGAGCAACCTGTTGTTCTTCCCGACAGAGAAGAATCTGGTCCACTGCCGCCACTGCCTTTTGTGACAGTTCACCTTAATGTCTCAGCTGTCCAAAAAAGGCAAAGAAAACTAGAAACAGACTTCCGTGTAAACACATTAATCAGGTCAATCAGGAATGACAGCATTTGACGTGTCCAATGACCGCCCCCCCCGGCCATAGTCGCCACACATCAAGGCGCTCGGTAACGTCGCAGCGCTAGTGTAGCTCTCTCTGAGGTGCATCACAGCGTGAATCGTAGGAAGAGACGCGTACTTGTTGCCGTTATGAAGCAGCATGGCTTTGATCATCCGGGATGAACAGACAGTGAATAGGCGCCAATCGTTCGGATTACAGGTGATTTATCTGGCTTCGTCGAGACGGGCCATATTGTTGCAGAATCGCAGCCCCATCTTGTCCGCTGAAAAATTTGGGAGATGACTGATGCTTGATGATTGATGCTTGTTCTGATCTGTCACTTTCACAATTTCATCCAAACACTTCCACTTCTTGAACCTAGATGTCAGGAGCTCAGCATTGGGCTTGGTAAGACGAATAAGATCTCTGATAAGATCAGTGAGGACTTTCTTTCTAGCTGGAAAAGTATGGCTTCCTCTCCTCAGTAGCATCTGAAGAGTAGGAATACGGAAATCTCTTCCTCGCTGTCTAACTTGCTGCTCTCGCTCCTGTAGATGGTCGTTGTCTCTTCAGAGGGCGGAGGGGAATGCATGATGAGAGATCTCCGTGCGATGCGGTAATGCGGGGCAATGAATGAAGGAATACATGAGGATACTTTGCAGGCCTCGCACATCTTAACAGGCGCTTTAACGGAGTACTCTTTTGCTATTGTCTTGATAAATTGTCCACACTCGCTAGGCAAATTATCGGCTGCGGGCAAACAATATCTTGATGCCACGTAAATCAAATATAAAAATAACATAATCTCTTACTTTGCAATACAATGAACTTATATGTTTGTATTAGGCACATATGCCGTTACAATGTGGTATTCTGTCCGCCTAACCCTCACTAATTCGAGTTGGGGGCGCAACGCATGCTATTCGTGAGAACCTGACGTCCGAACCATGCCTACCGGTGAGGCCAAAGTGTTTCGAAATATCACTACCCTGACCGCAGAGGCAAAGTTTTTGTGGAACGGTGACTACTTTCTATTCATACTAGTCATAAGTATTTAGTGCACGAAGGAATCTCAGGGCTTTGCAGGGAATTCGTTCACCGCAGGCTACGCAAATCCCCCCCCCCGGATGATCCTAGCGCCTCTCGCTGTGGGAGCTCGTTGGCTCGTCCAATCGGATCGCCCCGCCTCCGCCAGTCCAGCTCCAGCTTGCCTCGGACGTTGTCTCCAACTGCTCGAGGTGCGCGCTTCCTCGAGCGGCCGATGTACCGCGGGGATCGCTACGCTTGGCGATCGTCGGACCTGTTGGAGGAGTTTCGGCGGGTTGCTGGGGAGTGCGAGAATCGATCCGCCGAGTGTGGCTGCGGCTAGAGCGCCGCCGCCGTCGCTCGGCTCAGGCTGCATTGCATCTGCGGCGCTCTCGCCTTATACGCGGTCGACTGCCGCACTCGGATGACCGGATGTAGAGCAGAGGCCTTCCGCGCATTATCGGTCCATATGGGTCAGCACTTTCGCCGCCGACATTTTGCGCTACAACAATCGCGGTCGGTACGATGGCTCGGCTCGGATCGTCGCCTACGGCTGCAGCTACCAAAAGCAAGCGCGGTGGCGGTGGCGGCGTCGGCGGCGGCGGCCGTGCGTGCAGGTGTTCGGGCGTGGACGCAGCGTCGGCGCCCGCATAAGCGCGCACATATGTGGAGGGGGAGCGTTGCCGACGAGCGCCGAGTGAAGGTCGCAGCAGTGAAGGTTGCAGCAGTGAAGGTCGCAGCAGTGAAGGTCGCAGCAGTGAAGGTCGCAGCAGTGAAGGTCGCAGCAGTGAAGGTCGCAGCAGTGAAGGTCGCAGCAGTGAAGGTCGCAGCAGTGAAGGTCGCAGCAGTGAAGGTCGCAGCAGTGAAGGTCGCAGCAGTGAAGGTCGCAGCAGCGAAGTGTGGGCCGCCGACGCCCGCACTTCCGCTTCTTTCGCGCGCGAAAAGCGAAAAGCGGCAAAGTCGGCAGCGGGAGGAGGAGACTCACGCTCGCGCGTCGGCTACTCCGTCGTATTCTTACTCGTGTTCTTCACGCCAGCGAGACAGCGCTGATCTACGACCGAATGCGAATGTCGCATTTGAGTGGAGCCGCCGGAAAATCGACGCATCGAGTGCGTGCCAACGGCGACGCGTGCGACCTGGCGAGTGGTCAGCCACCTGGAGACAGTCAGTCCGTCCGTCCTTCCACCCGTCCGTCCGCCCGCTACGACGAAGCGGCCACCCAGTAGGACAGGCGATGGCCAGGACATCGGCCGCGAGTAGCGCGCCCGCAGCTTGCAGAGTGGAAGTTGGAATGCTGGGAAGGAAAAGGCAGACTCAGCCGGCGGGCGCCGACCCAAAACCAAGCGGAGCGCTGGCCCGCCCTCCCCCTCATCTCCTTTCGCGCCCACGCAGCGACGGCGGCGAGGCGCTCTCGAATGCAGCGAGGACCGGACGCAGGCGAGAACCGGAAATAGACGCAGAGGCAGCGACGGCGGCAGCGGCTGCTCTCGGTCGCGAGCGCGAGGAGGTCGGTGCGCTCGCGACCTCCGCGCCAGAGTTCGCGTGCGAGCGCGCGGAGCTGATCGTTGCGTTCTCGCGCGAGGCCTCAGGCTGAGCGGGCGGCGCGCGCGAAAGCGCGCCTTCGCGCGAGCTCGGCGCCCGGGCGCCGCCGCATTAGCCTTCGGTTGTTTTGTTTGGACTTAATCGGCAAGAATAAGCCGTTCTGTTTAGGGAAAGATCAGTGGGCGGCCAGACCAGGTCAATCCGCAGCGAGGCGCCGGCGCCAGAGAGGCGACGCCGATAGAGAGGCTGCCGCTGGCGCGTTTTCTGCTGCGGGGCCGCTGCCCGTCGCTCGAGGCTTACTTGTCTCCCGTCGCGGTGGGCTAGAGAGAGAGAGAGAGAGAGAGAGAGAGAGAGAGAGAGAGAGAGAGAGAGAGAGAGAGAGAGAGAGAGAGAGAGAGAGAGGGAGGGAGGGAGAGAGAGAGAGAGAGAGAGAGAGAGAGATATGGGAGGGGAGAGAGGGGGAGAGAGAGAGAGAGAGAGAGAGAGAGAGAGAGAGAGAGAGAGAGAGAGAGAAGAGAGAGAGAGAGAGAGAGAGAGAGAGAGAGAGAGAGAGAGAGAGAGAGAGAGAGAGAGAGAGAGAGAGAGAGAGAGAGAGGCAGAGACAGAGGCAGAGACAGAGAGAGAGAGAGAGAGAGAGAGAGAGAGAGAGAGAGAGAGAGAGAGAGAGAGAGAGAGAGAGAGAGAGAGAGAGAGAGAGAGAGCGAGTGAGTGAGGGAGAGAGGCAGACAAAGAGAGAGAGAGAGAGGAAAGAGAGAGAGAGAGAGAGACAGAGAGACAGAGAGAGCGAGAGAGCGAGTGAGTGAGGAAGAGAGGCAGACAAAGAGAGAGAGAGAGAGAGAGAGAGAGAGGAAGAGAGAGAGAGAGAGAGAGAGGGGAAAGAAAGAGAGAGAGAGAGCGAAAGAGCGAGTGAGTGAGGGAGAGAGGCAGACAAAGAGAGAGAAGAGAGAGAGAGAGGAAAGAGAGAGAGAGAGAGAGAGAGAGAGAGAGAGAGAGAGAGAGAGAGCGAAAGAGCGAGTGAGTGAGGAAGAGAGGCAGACAAAGAGAGAGAGAGAGAGAGAGAGAGGAAAGAGAGAGAGAGAGAGAGAGAGGGGAAAGAAAGAGAGAGAGAGAGCGAAAGAGCGAGTGAGTGAGGGAGAGAGGCAGACAAAGAGAGAGAGAGAGAGGAAAGAGAGAGAGAGAGAGAGAGAGAGAGAGAGAGAGAGAGAGAGAGAGAGAGAGAGGCAGACAAAGAGGGAGAGAGAGAGAGAGAGAGAGAGAGAGAGAGAGAGAGAGAGAGAGAGAGAGAGCGGTCGCCGTCGTGTGGCCGCGCACCGCCGACGTCGTGCGTAGTCGCGATAAGTGCGTACGACTTCTCATTTTTCTTTTCAATTGACAGCTGCAAGCTTTCATTCGAGCCGACCGGTTTAAGGACTAGCTTTGCAAAGTCTCGCGCACACTCGCGGAACAAGAGATTCAGACTGACGCATCGAAATAGAATAATAATAATGATAATGCATTTGTTATAGCACCCGCAGAGAGCTCAATCACTTTCTAGGCAATTTAAATTTGCTGTGAAGGAAGCACGAGCAAATGTTTTTGGTAGCATTCCCAATTAATGCCATCCAATGGATTTATGGATTAATGCCAGCGCGACAAGAGTCCTCGGCGGAGGAGAATTAGCAGACTGCTTCCAGATGCATCCAGATGTAGTATTTCCAATTGGCCCAGCCAATAGAGCCTTGCGCGATATGCTCGGCCTTTATACGCTTTGGTGTAAATAAGCAGGAAGCGACGAGAAATAAGGCAGCTGCTTCCATTGCTTACGGACAGAAATGCTAGCGCCCCCAGCTGCACGTGTGGTTAGAGGTGACATGCGTAGGGTCAGCATGCACGTATGGTTAGTGGCAGCATGCACAGTGTCAGCACGTATAAGCAAAAGAACGAATCGCAACGGCCATTGAAATGCTGTGATAAATAGATGAGTTTTTAGTTTCTTTTTAAATATGGTCAAGTCAGGGGATGTCGCGACGCAAGTCGGAAGGTAGTTCCAGGCTTTGGGAGCCATATATCGGGATGATTTAGCGTGACTTAGCGACGGCGTCCGGCCACTGTTGGGAGCGCTGTCTCATTGCACGAGACATGCCGAAATTCAACGCTCAACGGTGCAAAGGATGCAACTGCAACCGGATCTCTTTTGGGCTCGCAGCGTCGTATTAACCCGCAGGTACCAGGAGGCCGGCACCTCTGTCTATCTTACTCGTCGTTAGCCTGACGAGTTGTCCCGCTTCTAAGTTCCTACCTCAGCCGCGTAGATTCAGTTCGTTTTCCATAGCTCTTTGTGGCTTACATCATCGGCAGGGGATCGGTCCCGTTCGTTCGCGGCGGAAGCGGAGGGAAGCGAAGACCGATCGTCCCCTTGCACTGCGAGGAGACTGGAAGCCTCTATGACTGAGGGCCGATCTCGAGCTATCGGTCGAAGAAGCTTTGAAAATCTACCGACGAGGACACGCCATCGCGACTTGGGACAGACTAGCTTATGGTTAAGTCCCAGCGACTACCAGCTTCTCTGCCCCATCGGGTCAGCGAGCTCGCCACGTTTCTATTTGGCATCGGCGTAGTAGTCGCCATCGGTCTCGCCGAGCGCCTCTCCTGGAGCGCTGAGCGTCGTCACCGAACCTTGCTGAACCACCATGTTTGATTAAAATCCATCAGAGGAAGAATCGTTCAACCCGCTGTTCTGACTCGAATCGTTTAGCCATACCTCGTACGAACCTCAAAACCGTTGGAGACCACGCCTTTAGCTCGTATGCTCCATAATCCTGAAAGTCACTGCCGACGCACATCAAAATGTTCCCTGACACGACGGCATTTAATGAGAAGCTTAAAACGCACCTGTTTATGCCAGAATCTGTCGGGTACTTGCGATTCGCTCTTCGTGTGCATGTACCCGCTTACTCTCTGCCTACTGCTTGCGGATATTACCACCAATCATTTGGTGATGCTTTCTATACAGCATCTGTAAAGTGCCTAGAAAGAGATTCAGTTCTCTGAAGGAGCTATTCAAATGTATTATTATTGTTATCATTAATCCCTGTAGCAGGACCTTGGTCATTTCTCGCGAATTCCAGCGTTCTGGAATCGGCGGCGACGGTCCACCTGGAGGAGTTACCCCACCGCCGGTATTGACCGTGCTGCGGCTGACTGGCGGCCACCCACGTGGGGCCGCCGCCGAGGAACGGCCGCCCCCGGCTAAAGCTCCTGTCGCCGGCGCTCTTTAAGCGGAGGAATGGGACAGATAATATATCGTCCATACGGGACCTGAGGGCACGGGTAGGCTAAAACTAGTGCTGCAATTCAGCCAGGTAGTGCGAAGGGGCCGAGCTGTGGCCTTGGCCTTGTGGGTCAGCGTAAGAACTTCGCTCTACATCCGTCGATCGACCGGCAGCTAGTCCGAGCTCTTTCAGCAAATGAGACAAACCGCACGCTCCAGCAATCGTCGGACAGCCGAAGGCGCCGTCGCCGTCCAGCTTGCTTCCGCTCGCCGATCGGATATTGCCGATAGAATATTGCCTATCGCATATCGCCGATCGGATATTGCCGATCGAATACCGCCGATCGAATATTGCCGATCGAATATTGCCGATCGGATACCACCGATCGGATATCGCCGATCGGATATTGCCGATCGATGGCTTAGCGTACTTCATCCCGGCTCATTCTACTCCCCCACCGTGCCAAGTATCGTACCACCCGCTGTTCGAAAACTTAACTGTTTACCTATACCTCGTACAAACTTCAAATCATTTGGAGACCGTGCATTTAGTTCGTATGCTCCCAAAGCCTGGAACTCACTCCCGACTTGCATCCCGACTTCCCCTGACTTGACCACACTTAAAAGAAATCCAAAACGCACCTATTTAGGATAGCATTTAGTGGGTCCCTGTGATTCGTCCTTTATGTGCTTATGTGTGCTGACATTCTACATGCTGCCACTAACCACACTTGCATGCTGACCCTGTGCATGTCACCCCTAAACCATGTTCTTCATGTTGTTTATCAAGCATGATATTACTCACCATTCAGTCGCGTTTCCCTTTGCAGCAAATGTAAAGCTCCTAGAAAGAGATTGAGTTCTCTGAGGGCACTTTATCAAGTGTATTATTATTATTATTAGCGGTTAGCCCCTATCGTCGAAGCGGCCGCCGTTTGTTTGGGGTCGCGGCAGTGCCGCAGACGCACGACTGATGCGCGGCGCCCGCGCTGGCTGTGCACAGTCTACAGTCGTCGCCGTCAATTTCGCTCGAGAAGCGTCGCTCGCCTTATGGCGTCCACGATGCCGACGAGGCGGCCGCAGCAAGCTGCGGTCGCCTCGTCGCAACAGGTGCGCCCTCCCCCGCGCGCCGCCGCCGGTTGTTGAGGGTACGAGAGGTGACGGACTGCCTGGGGCTATATACCGCTCGCGTAGATGGAAAGCGAGCCGCGAGGCGACGCCGCCGCCACCGCTCTACATCCGCTCGTCGAGCGATAGTGCAGCGCCGCCGCGCGGCGGCGGCGGCGGCGGTCGCGCGGGGCTTCTTAGCGACAATCGCTCGAGCTGTCGGAAGACCGCGCGAGCGCATTTCGCTGTGCTGCGGTCTGTCTCTCGTTCGCGCAGGTGCGTTCCGTTCCGCTAATTCTGCGCTGCTTCCCGCTCTGAGACCGCGCTTCCCACGAGCCTGGCGGAGCAATTAGGCCTGGAAAAAAAAGAAAAATCCCCGGCAACCGCAAGTTTTAGTACAGGCGCAAGGTGCGCGCACTTCACGACAGAAGCCGCGCGGTCGAGCTCCTCAGCCGGAAATTCTTCAGTTTTCCGCTGCAAACGGAAACGACTGCCACTGCGGCTCTTCAATGCTGCTATTCAAATGAGGCTGTCGAATCAGCGAGCTTTCACTCGATGGGAAGCCGACGGCGGCGGCGGCGGCGGCGGCGGCGGCGGCGGCGGCGGTAGGACGGAGGCGCGATCGATGCGAAACGGATGAATGCGAGCCGCGTGAGTGCGTGCGTGGACGCGACGTCGTGTTTTCGCGGTAGATCCGTATCCGGCGGGTCGAGCGGAAGTGCCGCGGCTTGAGGTGCTGGCGTACGGCGCCGCACGTCGCCCTACCGTTCATCATCCGCCGATTTCGCTCTGCCGCGCCCACGTGGCTGCGCGCTTGCAGCATCCCGCGCGCGAATAAGCGCTGCTCAAGCGTGTTCGGTGGGTTGGCGAGCGACGACGGACGGTAGCCGACAAGAATTAGCTGCAGCAGCACAATCTCGTAGCGTGGCGACGCTCCAGACGTCGTTAACGGCTTGCAGCGATGCGCCTCTGCGAGACTGTTGCATTAGTAAATACATATAACTCTTTGTATAGCGCCCAAAGAGAACTTAATCTCTATTCAGGCGCTTCACATATGCCTCAGGGCTTGAGCCCACGACCTCAGCCAGACCTTGGTCTGGGCGAGCACCTTAACCGCTGGACCAAACCAGCTCGGCACGTGGCAACATCTACGGGCTCATCAAGATTATCGAACTATCACGGTTCCTAATGCTTATAGAATCAGGAGCCTTGAATAGAGTCGATTGGCTGGATGCTTTATGAACGGTCCGACTACGCCCAACCAACAGCTTAATAGCCTATGGTGACGCGGTTACGGCGCAAAAAAGACATACCGCTGCCGTCGCTAGCGAGATTCATTTGAAATAGTCGCTGCCGCTCATACTGTCCGCCAGTGCTGCCATAGACAGGTGCTCTTTCCATCTCTCTCTCTCTGCCTCTATCTCTATCTCTTTCTATCTATATCTCCCTCCCTCTCTTTTTTCTCCCTATCACTCCATCCCCGTCTATCTCTTTAATTTCCTCTCCCTCTCTTCCAGTCTCTCTGCCTCTCATCATCTCTATTTCTCTCCATCTCTAACTCTCTCTTTCTTTCTATCTTTCTATTTTTCTCTCTATAATAATAATAATACATTTGATGTAGCGCCGTCAGAGAACTCAATCTCTTTCTAGGCACTTTACATTTGCTGCAAATGAAGTACGATCGAATGGTAGCAGGCTCAATAAACAACAAGAATAGCATGGTTAGGGGTGACATGCACAGGGTAAGCATGTATGTATGGTTAGTGGCAGCATCCACAGTGTCAGCATGCATAAGCACATAAAGGACGAACCGCACGGACCCACTCAATGCTGTGATCAATAGATGTGTTTTTAGCTTCTTTTTAAACGTGGTCAAGTCAGGAGGTGTCGTAACGCACGTCGGGAGTGAGTTCCAGGCTTTGGGAGAATACGAACTAAAGGCACTGTTTCCTAAAAATTTGAGGTTTGTACGAGGTATAGGTAAACACTAGATTTCCAAAAGCGGATGGTACGATGCTTAGCCTGATGGAGGAGTAGATCTGATAGGTTGGCTGGAGCCAAAGAATGAAGTGACCTAAAAGTGAGTGACAAAACCTTGAAGTCGATCTGTTGCTTGACTTGGGGTCAGTCCAGGTCGGCGAGAAGTAGTGACATGGCAACTGCGACGCTCATGACAGACAAGCCTAGCTGCCGAGTTTTGCACCAGCTGAAAGCGCCAGTTGCACAGGCCGGTAGACCAGCAAGCAGTGAGTTACGGATATCAAGACGGGATGTCGCAAATGCATGGACCAATTTAGATGTGGTATCCCTATCTAAATATGCCTGAATTTTAGCAATGTTATGTAGCTGATAGTAGGCTCACTTGGCTGTAGGGTTCCATCTCTTTATCTCTCCCCTTCTCTCACTCCACCTCTCTTCCCCTCCTCTCTTAATTTCGATATCTCTCCATTTCTCTCTTCCCCTCTCTCTTAATCTCTATATCTCTCCATTTCTCTCCCCATCGCTCTTTTTTCTCCCCCTATCTCCCTCTCTCTCTCCCTCTCCGTATCGCTCTATCTATATTTATTTATCTCTTTCTACCTCTCTTTATATCTCCCCATCTCTCTCCCACGCTCTTTTTCCCTCCTTCAATCTCCCTCCCTCTCTCTCTCTCCCTATCCCTCTATCTATATTTATGTATTTTATCTCTCTCTTTTTCTCTCTCTCCCTCCCTCTCTCTCTCTCTCTCTCTCTCTCTCTCTCTCTCTCTCTCTCTCTCTCTCTCTCTCTCTCTCTCTGGCTGCTCTGGCGGTGGTGCTGCGGCACACGGGTTCGCGTCGCTCAAATTTGGGCGAGCCGTTGGAGTTATCTCTTAATGTCAAAATCTTTTTTTCCTGCAATTAGCAATTATGCAGCGTCAAAGGACGACGCCGAGTTTGTTTGACTTGTGCCGCCTAAGGTTGATGGCGGGTTACGATGTGAAGAGCCGCAGTTCAGGGAAAGGGCGACCGCGTGCTAGCCGCCAAGCAAGGCGTTCTCCATCTCCATCTCCATCTCCATCTCCATCTCCATCTCCATCTCCATCTCCATCTCCATCTCCATCTCCATCTCCATCTCCATCTCCATCTCCATCTCCATCTCCATCTCCATCTCCATCTCCATCTCCGTCGCACCTCTCCATCTCCATCTCCGTCGCACATCTCCATCTCCATCTCCATCTCCATCTCATCGCGTAGTTGCGCTCGCCGTCGTCGGCGGCGGCCGAGCGCCGTCCCCGGCCGCCGCCGACGACCGCGCGCGCCGCGAGCGCTGCGGCGCGGCGTGCGCCGCGCGCGCCGCCGATGAGCTGGGCGCGCGGCGCTCGCGTCGAGCGGGCAGCGTACGAGTCAGCGCGAGCCTCGAGCTGACTCGCGATCGACGCTCGGGAGGCGCGCTGACGTGACACTCGCTCGCTCGCACGCTAGCCGATACTGATGGATAAGATAGGAGTCTCACGCTGGACCGCCACTAGCTGGCCGCCTGCCGAAAGCAGGGCGGCGGGTCGGTTCGCCTTGATGACTGTACCGGGCGGCGCTGCGGCCGGGGAACCGGCGCAAAGCGGCAGGTGCAGGTGCATCCATCCCGCGCGTGCAAAGGTAAACAGACGGCCTCTAGCACAACAGCCCGACGGCGGGCAAATTTCTCTCAAAGGTCGGCCCTCGTCGGCTGCAGCCGACCTTGTGCAAAGGCGAGGACCGCGCGAGGCGAGCGAAAATGCGACGCTGCGACACTAAGCAACCTAGGAAAACCATCTCCGGTAGATGCAGCGTCCGGATTTGCCGCGCCGCCGTTACGCTCCACTATAAATAACCGGCGAGGATTACCAGACGCCTTCTTCACAGCCTTCTTAACAGCTGAGTTTCCATCTTCGTCACTGACAGCAGTCGTCGAGCTGGACTTCGATGCTGTCACCTGAACCTTTGACATTCTCTCAAAGTGCCAGTATGTTCGCCTTGTCACTCGGCCGGAGACGCAGCTGCGAAGCTTCTCCATCAGCTCGAATATCGCACGACGCCTAGAATGTCCTAAAAGCTATAACGTGGTTCGGGCGTGAACCAAAAGGATGAGCGAACCGCCACGTCGCAATCGCGCACAGGCGATCGCGGTTGCTGATTCATTCCTGGCGGTCTCTCACCAATAAAGTCTTGTCGGCCTTTATTGCTCAGCTAGGCAGTCAGTCTGTGAGGTATAATCTCACGGACCGCAGGGGAAAGGATGCAGCTTAGTAGTAGCTATGCATCGCCGAAACGGGCAGAAGAAACATTTCTGATTTTTGTCAGAAGAATGTCTCAGAGAAGAAATCGGGACGACCGGTCGGCAGGCCCGAGTCGAAAGCCCTTGGTAGGAATACAGCACGCTTGCAATTGCAGACGAACGACGGATGCTGAGATAAATGCGTAGAAATAATGCAATCGTCAATCGACGACGATCTCTTCCATCATCGAAGCGCATGCGTAACCAACGAAGCGTCGGCACGTCGTTGCGTCGTTACGTCGGGCCGGATTGTGACAGTCTTAGAGATTAGGAGCGATTCTCGGATTGTAGCTATTTGGAGCCGAGTGTGGTAATCTATGGCTTGGAAAGTACAGCTGAACGCATGGACTAATAGCTAGTCAGTGAGTTCGCTTTGAGCTCACGACGAAGCTCAATAGTTGTACTCAGTGGCTCGTGCGCAGTGGCACGCTCGTGCGCCGAGAGGAAGTAGAAAATATATAATAGACTTCTCTACGCTAGCCACACAAAACTGCTACGTGAAGGTGAAGGGCAAGCCTCGAACGCCACCAGCGACGAGCACGGAGCAGGACGTCTGAATAGGGGCCCGAAAAATAACAAAAAATAAAAATAATAATAAAAATAACAAAAATAACAATAGGAAATCCTCAGCAGCCCTGAGAAGCTCTATTTCAGTCCTCAGATGACCGAATGTAAGAGCTGTAGCGCTGCAGCAGAGGCTGCTAGCAGCCGGCGTGAAAGAAAGTTTCTGGGCGATGCACGCTGGGACTTTGAGTGGGGGAAAATTCACAAAAGGGATGCGGGTGGGCACATCGGCTGCACAAATAAAGGAAGCGCGCCGATCGTTCATTAGATTAGCGATGAAATTTAAAATGTCCGCACGCAGAGCATCGCTGCCGTGGACTGAGTGCGGACTGAGAGCTGGGCTTCACAAAAACAACTTCCTTTTAGACGTCGCCGAGCCAGGAGCTGCTGTCGTGTCAGCGGGTACTCGGCTTCATGCTTTTGGCGGAGCGTAGGAACTGGAGGAGCGACCTCCCAGGGCTCTGAGAGGCTCGCCGGAAGTTCAACCGAACGAACCGAGCCTCGGGAGCGGGTGGTGAGGTGGAGAGAGCGAGTACGAAATGACTCGGACAGGTCGGCCCGTAGCGCGAGTGGACAAGGGAATGGCGAGCGAGCGAGCGACGGAACGCCGAAGTCGAAGCGCCGCTCGACGCCAGTGCTGCAGATCGGCGAGAGGTGGCGCGCAGGTCCGCGACGCTCGGTCGCACGTGTCGACCGCACTCTCAACGACGATTGGTCAGTCGTAGGTCCCAAAGGAGCTCGAATAAACGCCTACTCGTGCGCTGGCGCAGCGCCGAGTCGTATGCGGTTCTGGCCAGTTCTCCCCAGTTCTCGCCGCCGCTGCTCTATTCTTGCTACGACGATGACGTAAAATTGGAGCCTCCCCCTCACTCCACCAATCCCCTCCAGTATTTTCAATGCCGATGGCACCGAAGCGCCGGCGGACGCGCTGGTCGCATGCTCCGTGGCGTCATCGCGCTCTTCCGCGTTGTCGACTGCAATGACGCATGCCAACAAACTGCCGTCCGCAGCGGAACGAGTGCGTAGTTGCAGGTCGTGTAGTGCCTGGGATACCTGAAGCACCGCTGCCGGCTGCTGCCGAGCAAACACTGTTGGCCTGATAGCCAGCGCGACAGCGGAGATAAATCCGAGACCTGCTTATCTGCTACGTTCCGGTGATATTTCGTAAGAAGAGCACTTTGGCAATGCTGCTCGTGGATTCACGTGCCTGCAGCATAGAGCGCTGGGAGGCGCCGCCGCAGGCTAGGCTCCAAGGCGCTGTCGCCATTTAACGCCTTTTTGTGAATGCGATTGGTGGTCAGCGGCATTTCAAAAAAAATTGAGAACGCGATATTTTTGCGCTACCTTGGAAGACTTGAACAAGGGGAGCGAAGTTTTGCATTTTTTTCCCCCATGAAAAACACGCCTGCGACTAGGACTACAGAGAGAAAGGGAAAAACGTCGACAGCGAGTCCACGTTGACGTATTTCCGCCCAACAGCGCCGGCGGTCGGCGAAAATCAGGGCCGGAGTAGACGCGGCCGTGATCATCACTATCATTGCAATCCTGCTTCCTTGACCCCACACACACTCTATTCTCATCAAAGGACCAACTCATAAATGCGCATCGATGGTCAGTCCATAAGCAGACATCTAAGGAAGGCCGCCCGAATCGTACGCAGTAACTCAGCGATTGGCTCTCGCTCAGGAGTCGACATTGGAGGTTCGCGATGTGGCGGTCAAAGCGTGAATATTGAGCAAATTTTTTAGCGAGCCCTCAATTAAATCTGGGCGAATCTTACTTCTTAGACCGCCACTGGAAAATTCTATGAAACAAGAACCCATCAGTTAAGAACGAAAAAGGTCAAGGCTGATTTGACAGCCTCATTTTGATAGCGGCAGAAAAACCTACCCGGCCATCAGTCCTCCTCGCTTGTAGTGGGCAATAAAAGATCGCCCACCGCTTGACTCGAACCCACGACCTGGGCCGTGACGGAGCGATCGCACTATTCCTTGGCTGAGACCGAGCGGCCGAGGGTGAAAGGGCGTCACGTGCTAAGTCAGATCGCTTGCTAATTTAGATTGCGACTGGCGAGATGTTTACTACCCGTGGTAACCGAATTATAACGGCTCGGAACCGGTTATATGATAACCCATGGTCAAGCAGCGTAAAAGTTGAAGTCACCTGTTAGGAGTGAGTCGTACCACAGCAGTTTACCTCAAGGCTTTGAGCCAGGCAGGAGTTGTCGCTCTACACCTCGCGGGGGGGGGGGGACAACTCATCGCGGTGGGGACCGGTCACTCGAGAGGCACTCCGGGCGCCGTACGAGAGTCGCGCAGTGCGTGCGCTATGGCTGGCGCTGGATGCCTTCAGAAGTTATCGCCGCTGTGCAACAGTCTTCTCCGGCCCCGGTTTGTAGAAATGGGCTTGCCTTCTTGAAGCGTGGGCCGGTTGTCGTTGATGCCGGGTGCCACCACTGCTGCTAGCATACCTGAATGCATTGGTGCCGCACCTAGAAATCGCTAGCGTCGTGCGACACATGGGTTGGTGCGTCGCGGGTATTTGTCGCACGTTGGCTGGGACAAGCGCCGCAATTAGTGCTGCATTTGAGCGGCCTATTGGTTCTGTTCGGACGAGAATGCCGCTACACCGCGCGTTAGCAATCGCCCTCCCAGGCCAGGGTCGCAGGTTACGCGGAAATAAATTGCCGATCTCGGTGCTACCGCAGCGGTTAAGTAGTAAGGATTGCCCAGTCCCGTGGATGTGCGGCGCGGACGGTTGCGTTCGACGGGAAGCAGGACGGAGGAGCGTAGTGCCTTGACCCGCTGTGCTAATGAACTTTGAGCTCCGCGACCTTGAACTTTGAACTGGACACTGCTTATCGCATGGCCCCGCGATAAGGGCAGCGCTTAAGAGCAGCGCAAAATATTTATCTCCTTAAGTCGATCCACAGGTAACTCCCAACCTTGACATATAATCTGACCGTCCGTGAAGAGCTCCTTGTAGTTGACGGTCCGACGGTCGGTCGCTCGGTGAGTCCGAGCTCCTGACGGTTAGCTGCTTGGTAATTATATGGCGGTAGCCAGTCTTCCCGTCGCGGTGGCGCCCTCCTTCCTCCGTCCTTTTTTCCTTTCCGCCTTCTTCCTTTCTTTCCTTTTCCCCCGGAAGGAGCAGCGTCGATGTCCCGAAGCTTTGGCCCTTCGCACCGCCCGGATAATAAGCAGACGACTCTTTGCGATCGATTGCACGGATTTGGTGTGGCTGTTAGCGCTTCTGGCGGAGTTTCAAGCGCTGCATTTTCACCGCTCGGCGGGCCATGTTAGTTATGGGCAAACCGAGTGTGATTCAAAAATTGGAAAGGCTGACGCTCAACAAAAATTGGCTCGGCGAGCATATCTCTAGCATATAATCTGCACGAAATCTAGGTGTCATGTTCCAAAGTGACCTTTCGTTACACGACCACATCAGCTAAACGATCAAGTCTGCCTACTTTCAGCTACACAACATTGCTAAAACTCGGGCTTGTTTAGACAAGGATACCACATCTACGTTGGTTCATGCATTTGTGACACCCCTTCTTGACTTCTGTAACTCACTGCTTGCTGGCCTACCGGCATGTGCAATCAGGAGATTACGGCTGATGCAAAACTCTGCAGCTAGGCTTGTCTGTCGTGAGCGTCGCAGTTGCCACGTCACACTACTCGCCGACCTGCACTGGCTACCAGTCAATCAACGGATCGACTTCAAGGTTTTGTCGCTCACTTTTAGGTCACTTGATTCTTTGGCACCAGCCTATCTCTCAGATCTACTCCTCCACAAGGCCAAGCATCGTACCACCCACTTTTCGGAATCTAACTGTTTACCTAGACCTCGTACAAACCTCAAATCCTTTGAAGCCGTGCCTTTTAGCTCGTATGCTCCCAAAGCCTGGAACTTATTCCTGACTCACGTCACGACATTTCTTGATTTGACAGCATTAACAAAGAAACTAAAAATGCACCTATTTAGGATAGCATTTAGTGGGTCTCTGTGATTCGTCCTTATGTGCTGACACTGTGCATGCCGCCACTAACCTTACTTGCATGCTGACCCTGTGCATGTCACACCTAACCATGTTATTCTTGTTGTTTATCGAGCATGATACCACTAACAATCCGACCGTGCTTCCTTTGCAGCAAATATGGAGTGCCTAGAAAAATATTGAGTTCTCTGAGGGTACTTTATCAAGCGTGTTATTGTTGTTATTGTTAGATGCACACTGTACGAGTTGCGATGCAATCTAAAATAGTGAGGTTTACGCGGAAATTACGGTATCTGCACCGAAAAGTCTCTCGCTGGCATTAAAGGTTCAAGATAATACGGAAGCGGGGGAAGGGGGAGGAGGAAGAGGAGGGCTGGGGCCACCGGGGCTCACAGGTGCCCACGGAGCCAGCGTGCCACCTGAGACTGACTCCTTCAGGTAAAGAGGAAGCGTTTCGTTTGTACTCAGCTAGCAGAAATGGTTCGTACTAATTGTGTCTATAAGGTTTAATATACGGGATCTGCCACTAGGTAAAAATCAATAATATGTAAAGAAGCGAACGAAATGAACTGTCGTGGACTGGGGCATTGCGGTTGCACGCCCCCGGAGTCGGATATTTGCTGTGAAGCTGCTACTAACCGTATCTACCGGCTGACCCTGCGCACGTCACGTCTAACAATGTTATGCTTGATCACATTGCGATTGTTACCGCTAATCAATTGGTCAATCGCTTTCTTTCCAGCTTTGTCTGTAAAGTGCCCAGAAAGAGATTCAGTTCTCTGAAGGCGCTCTACAAATTTATCATTTTTAATAATAGTATTATTATTGTTATTGCCAGCGTCGCCTGAGATCGAGGCCGCGCAGCGGCGCTGGTTCAGGTCTGCTTTTCGCCTACCGTGGAGCGCCTACCGCGGATCCGAGCTGGCGCTCGTCTGAAGCGTCTGAAGCGAGGCTCCAGCTGGTTGACTGTATCCGTACTATCATCGGCATTTTCAAAGCTCGAAAAGGTACCGATGCAGCTAGTTTTGTGGTGGGGAGCGACCACATTCGTCCAACGGTTCACCCGAGGTTGGTAAAAATGTAGCTGCTTATTACCACGTCCAGGCGGACGCCCGCCGCTGCCTCTTTTCGCCGGCGAGAAGTGGATGGCAGAGCTGCTGCTGCTGCTGCTGCTGCTGCTGCTGCGGCGGCGGCGGCGGCGGCGGCGGCGGCGGCGGCGGCGGCGGCGGCGGCGGCGGCGGCGGGCGATCGCCGGCTGGAATCGGGCAAACGAGGCTGGTGCTGACCAGAGAATCCTCCAGCGCGCTCGACGCTCAAAGTGTCTTTTAATAGACTTTAATAGACTTTTAATAGTACGCATTGCCAACTGGCAGCGGGCTATCGCTATGCGAACTATTAGCTGTCGCACTCGATTATCCCCAGGAAGGTCGCCGTTCAGCTTGTGCTGGGGACGGCTAATCGCGGGGGGGGGGGGGGATGTAGTGGGGGGGGGGGGGGAGGAAGATCACAGGCGATGCCTGGGTCCGACTCTCTTCAGTATGAGCGTGGTCTAGGCCGCTCCAAAACCACCGAGTTTACCAAACCCAAGATGGACGAGGCTCTCGAATGTAGCGCCGAAGTATGACTCGACAATGCAGACGCTGTGCCCAATATGTCACGACGGAAACTTTTGTGTATCCGGTATAAAAAAGCGCCGGACAAGGTGGAGCGAAGTTTCGGCATGGCTCACCGGGAGTTTTCTTGACAGAATGACGTTTGCAACGCGCCGGGTCTGCGGGGCCGCAGGTATATTGAGTAGCGACGGCTATATCTGGACCGAAGCCGGCGAATAGCCTGGCGTATGAGCGCACGCTCGGACCGTTTAAGAAACACTCTCAACGATCTCAGGAAGGCTCGAGGGCGAACAGGCAGGCAGGCAGGCAGGCAGGCAGGCAGGCAGGCAGGCAGGCAGGCAGGCAGGCAGGCAGGCAGGCAGGCAGGCAGGCAGGCAGGCAGGCAGGCAGGCAGGCAGGCAGGCAGGCAGGCAGGCAGGCAGGCAGGCAGGCAGCAGGCAGGCAGGCAGGCAGGCAGGCAGGCAGGCAGGCCAGGCAGGCAGGCAGGCAGGCAGGCAGGGCAGGCAGGCAGGCAGGCAGGGCAGGCAGGCAGGCAGGCAGGGCAGGCAGGCAGGCAGGCAGGCAGGGCAGGCAGGCAGGCAGGGCAGGCAGGCAGGCAGCAGGCAGGCAGGCAGGCAGGCAGCAGGCAGGCAGGCAGGCAGGCAGGCAGGCAGGCAGGCAGGCAGGCAGGCAGGCAGGCAGGCAGGCAGGCAGGCAGGCAGGCAGGCAGGCAGGCAGGCCGGCAGGCGGCAGGCAGGCAGCAGGCAGGCAGGCAGGCAGGCAGGCAGGCAGGCAGGGCAGGCAGGCAGGCAGGCAGGCAGGCAGGCAGGCAGGCAGGCAGGCAGGCAGCAGGCAGGCAGGCAGGCAGGCAGGCAGGCAGGCAGGCAGGCAGGCAGGCAGGCAGGCAGGCAGGCAGGCAGGCAGGCAGGCAGGCAGGCAGGCAGGCAGGCAGGCAGGCAGGCAGGCAGGCAGGCAGGCAGGCAGGCAGGCAGGGCAGGCAGGCAGGGCAGGCAGGCAGGCAGGCAGGCAGGCAGGCAGGCAGGCAGGCAGGCAGGCAGGCAGGCAGGCAGGCAGGCAGGCAGGCAGGCAGGCAGGCAGGCAGGCAGGCAGGCAGGCAGAGGCAGGCAGGCAGGCAGGCAGGCAGGCAGGCAGGCAGGCAGGCAGGCAGGCAGGCAGGCAGGCAGGCAGGCAGGCAGGCAGGCAGGCAGGCAGGCAGGCAGGCAGGAGATGAACAAAGCTAGAGGGAGTCTCAGGATAAAAGAAGCCGCACCCCTGAACTGCTATTCGTCGCGGTCGACGCGAAGCCGGTCGGCACGCAGGCAGTTGCCGCGCTGGGCTGCGTCTGTTGCTTTCAAGCGCAGCAAGAGCTGCTTGTAGACTTTGGAAAGGGGCTGACTGCGAAAACAGCGCTTTGCTATAGGAGGGGAGCGCGCGGCGCCTGTACGCGAGCAGCCCTGCATTGGAAGCCTAATGAAACAGTGATCAGAACACCGGCTGACAGGTTTCTCGGGCGGCGGTGGGGGAGGGGAGAGAGGTTAGCGCGTCAGCTGGAGTGAGGCTGCGAGCTCTCGAGAGGCGTAGTCTGCCTGCCTGGCAAGTACAAGTTGAGGTGCTATCCGTTTGGGCTGCTACCTCCACAAATGCCACCTATTTATTATTAATTGATATTAATTTATGACAGTCTGTCGGTCGATTTTGGAGGTGCGAGTGGAGTAGGTCCTATAGAGGCGATATGTACCGATGAGTTTGAAAAAAGCGAATGAATTGTACGCGTCGTCGCTCGAGCCACAATTGTTCTCAATTGTTGAGTCAGTTGTTTAACCGTGTGTCAAAGCACGAAAGGCCGAGATGCTGCGTTCCTTCCTGAGATGAGAGGCTTCTCTCTCGACAGTGCGAGGTTGGAAGCCTTTGCACGAACATGTGCACAGGTGGATAACGGAGTGTCGATTCTAGACCGAAAAAAAGCTGATAGGATCTCGTTATCCGAGGCCTTTGAAAGATCGACTCGGGGCAGATCATCGGCAGGAAGGCCTCGGCTAGGTCGTCGCTGTACTGCATGCGAATGACTTTGCTGACATCGTACGGAGTGAGAGGTTGTTAAGTTGCAGTTAAGTCGCAGAGGAGACGAAGGAAAGTCTGGGAGCGGAGGTGGCTTTCCAAGGGAGGACCGCAAGGGTAGCACACGTGGTCGGTGGATCGCGAGTGGGATCTCGCGGATCCCACTCGTCCCAATCGGACGCTTACAAGCAACTGCATCTGCCCGGCCATGTTGCTGCTGTTACGGCCTACCTGTGACCAGTTGGCAGCTACGTAAAGACGCGACGTGTTCTCGCTACGATCGTACGACGCGTCGGATTTCGCTGGAGGGCGTTCAGCCAGGTTGTAAGGAGTCGCTACTCACGAGTACACGCGGACCCGCGTGCATCCGGCATCATTCTGGCTGACAGAGACGAGTGGCTCAAACATGTGAAATAGAGCGCGAGGATAGCGAGAGAGAGAGAGAGAGAGAGAGAGAGAGAGAGAGAGAGAGAGAGAGAGAGAGAGAGAGAGAGAGAGAGAGAGAGAGAGAGAGAGAGAGAGAGACCTGAATGCTTCCGCAGGAGGGAAAGGCGGGCAGGGCCTTCCATAAGTGCAATTCGCGAAAAGAAGGCTTGATTTGCCTTTTAGTCTGTTCTATTCAAGTCCCGGCACAATACTGAAGGAGAGTTGCAGGTGGTGGCAGGCATGACTGGAATAGTATTCCTCGGTAGGTAAAGTTAATGGATCTGTATCCGGACATGAACCAACCTCTGGTTATTGCCCAAAAAAATGTCAGGCTTGTTGAGCTGACTGTATTCTGGAAGGAAAGCACGGAGGTGGCATTAGAAAGGAAGATCAGCTGCTTTGAGGCCTCAACTGACCAATGCAAGAATTGAAGGGATTGAAGTGTGAGCTGCTTGCAGAAATGCAGTGGGCGATCTGGGCGTCTATGTCGGCAGATCAACGATCCGTTTCCACGGCCGCCGCTCGGGGTTTCGGGATAAATGTATTCAGTAAGCAGACAACTATCTAGCTTGCGTAATTGTAGCGAGTCGTGCCTGTATAGATATGGCCGCAATACTCTGAAATGTCGCTTGGAGCATCAGTTGGGGCCAGCAACCAGCAGTCAGCGGTAAGTGTGAAATGTGGATACACCCCATGTCATCGAGATAAAAACTAACTAACTAGTTATGAGAAAACCCAGCGTGATTCACAAATTGGAAAGGCTGACGCTCAAAATTGGCTCTGCCAGCATATCTCCAGTTGAATCAGCTCGAAATCTAGGTGTCTTATTCCAAAGCGACCTCTCGTTAGACGACCATATCAGCTCCACAGTCAAATCTGCCTATTTTCAGCTTGATAACATTGATCAAATTCGTGCTTGTTTAGATAAGGATACCACGTCCAAGTTGGTCCATGCATTCGTGACATCCCGTCTCGACTTCTGCAACTCACTGCTTACTGGCCTACCAGCATGTGTGATCAGGCGATTGCAGCTGATGCATAACTCCGCAGCTAGGCTTGTCTGTCGCCAGCGTCGCAGTTGCCACATCGCTCCACTTCTCGCCGACCTGCACTGGCTACCAGTCAAGCAACGGATTGACTTCTTTAAGGTTTTGTAGCTCACCTTTAGGTCACTTCATTCTATGGCTCCAGCCTATCTCTCCGACATACTCCCCCATCAGGCCAAGCATCGTACCATCCGCTATTCGGAATCCAACAGTCTAGAAATATCTCGTACAAACCTCAAATCCTTTGGAGACCGTGCATTTAGTTCGTATGCTCCCAAAGCCTGGAACTCCCTCCCGACTTGCGTCAGAACATCCCCTGACTTGACCACATTTAAAAAGAACTTAAAAACACACATACTTAGGACAGCATTTAGTGGGTCCTTGTGATTCGTCCTTGATGTGCTTATGCGTGCTGACACTGTGCATGCCGCCACTAACCTTACTTGCATGCTGACCCTGTGAATGTCACTCCTAACCATGTTATTCATTTTGTTTGTTTGTCAAGCATGATTTTACTTACCATTCAATTGCATTTCCCTTTGCAGCAAATGTAAAGCACATAGAGAGAGATTGAGTTCTCTGAGGGCGCTTTATCGAGTGCATTATTATAATAATAATTATTATTATTATTGCGGCGGGGCGACAAGGACCCAGCTCCAGCTCGAACTCGGACGGCGAAGAAGGCGAAGATTCGAGTCTTTTGAGAATATTCGAGTCCGCCGCTCCTGCCGCTCTCGCCCAATGAATTGGGGGCCGATCGAATTCTTCGGTCCAGTTTTTACGATTAAAGGCCTCGCGAGGACCGAATGGTGGTGGACCACCGCCGCCGCCTATCCTCGGGCGCGCTTGGACGCCAAAGCACGCGAGGAAGCACGCTGCTTAGAATGACCCTTGGTTGGTAGCATGCGAAGGATCACGCGATCCAGTGAAACGCAGCAACTGTCGCGACGAAGGGACAAGCAAATGCGCGGAAAAGACGAGTCTCCAGCCGACGCTTAAAGGACGCACAGTCATTGCAGGTGATGACAGAAGACAGTAGCGAGTTCCAAACTCTCGGAGGGCTCAATGAGATGCGAAGTTACAATTTCGTACGAGGAACGCCGAGACGGCGGGTAGATGAGGAGCGGGTCAGGGGTCAATGGTCAGGGGTACGCTGGGAGCGCACGTGAGGTGGGATAAGTAGGCTGGTGTAAGTGAGTTTAGCAGCCTGTAGGGCCAGAGGTTCGGCAGATCTGACAGAGGAGGCAATGTGCTCATCCAACGACTTGTCGTTTTGAAATCGCCCGCCCAGATCACGGCAGACGTCGCCGATATGATTCCAGATGATCCAATCTTGAGCGAGAACTTTTCAAGCCTCCCGGAAATAATCAGCTTCAAGTTCCAATTATAACTAGCTAGCAAAATATGATTATCAGATTTAAGGTAATGCATCTCCGTCTGTAACTCCACGAAGTCATAAAGACCATGTGGGTGTTACGCAGGACAGTTTTTTTCTATAGCACAATCACAGCCTAAACGGCTTTTGGTACGCATTCGGTAGCCAACAGACTTCGTCTCACGCAACAAAGAGAAAGTGGGAAGCATAGCAGAGTCAGGAGATCAGTTGAGGTAGTGAGTAGCATGGAAGTAGCCACCCAGGACCGCTGAAAAGGATGAGCCATAGTCGGCAGCAGAAGAGTATTTGTCGTTGCGTAAGAATTGTGGAAGCGAGTTTCACAGTCTAGGACCGGCAGAGCTAAAGCTTCTGTCGTCATCGGTCTGTAAGCAGAGGAATAGAACAGCTAATTTATTGTCCATACAGGACCTTCTTTTAGCAAAGGAGAAGCGCGCTCAAACCTCTGGGACTTGAAGACTAGCCTTGCAGTCATATTCGTAGTCAGCTGCAGTGGTCTATTTGCTTTCTTTGGTAGCCCAGCCAAAAGGGAATTACTATAATCAAGCCAAGATAGAACTAAGGAGCTAGTTGAATTTTGTACAAGCCACTGAGGGAGACAGCTTCTAATCTTGGATAGGGATCGGACGTGATGGCTAGCTGCAGAAACAGTCTTCTGAATGAAGCTTTTAAAATTGAGGCAGCTGTTGAAAATGACACCTAAATTTCGAGCACGTGGTGATGGTCGCACAATAGCATCACCTGTTAGAACAGCAAAGCCTTTTAATTCAGCCACACGCTTAGGGTGTCCTATGAGCAGCGGTTCGGTTTTATCATCATTTAATTTCAGGAAGTTTTCCGACATCCAGGATCGAATATCGGCAAGGCAAGCATTCAGTTTCTCAGTTGCCGCAGTAGATTCCGACGGTTTGAATGACAAATACAACTAAGTATCGTCAGAATAGAAGTGATATCCTATTCCATGGGCCTTAATCACTTTCCCCAGAGGTTGTGTATAAGTGGAGAACAGCAAGGGACCAAGTACAGACCCTTGAGGGACTCCACAGGTGACCCTTCTCGTGTCTGAGACCTGACCCCCACACGACACGGATAGAACACGATCAGACAAGTATGATTTAAACCACGTCAGTGCTTCGTCTGCCAGACCGATCGTTGTTCTCAATTATTCAAGCAGAACTTCGCGATCAATGGTGTCGAAGGCAGCAGACAGACCTAGCAGAGCTAGGCTCGTGACGTTCCCGTCGTCGGTGCCGCGTAGAATGTCATTGTTTACGCGGAGGAGAGCAGTTTCAATGGAGTGCTGCCTCTTGAATCCTGATTGAAATGTTCCTGACATCTCATTTTTTCAATATGTTCAACCAGCTGCTTAGTAACGATTTTTTTCAAGAATTTTTGGCAAGAAAGGAAGAAGGGAAACTGAGCGATAGTTTGCATGGACCTCTGTATCTAATATAACCGTTTTGCAGCTGGGCTACCACTCATTCAAGTATCTTAGATAAGAATGGCAGAAATCCGCACACCATGTTGGCGTCATACAACGGCAAGTCTTTCGCAGTGTTAGATGATGCATAGATTTCCAAAACTATCGGTGGTCTGCTGGTACATCTACGTTATATGATGGCCAACCGCTGATGCAACACTGTCTCAGAAAATCAGACAAGATTCTTGAGTTGGGCTTCTATGAGTTCAACAATTCTGGGGTCCGAACCTATAAACAACGATTTCCAGGCATATGCGTCAGATTTGCCGTCAACTCGATTTTTGAATGTACAAGTTACTCAACCAGCGCCTTCGACAACGTAACTAGCCTGTACGTGCAACTTCCAGGACTGACGATCACGTCATATTTTTAGCGTACTGGTTGCAGACGCAGACCGAGAATCTGAGGAGAAACTTGGTCGTGATTCACAGTGGTTAAAAGGAAGGTTAGAGGTTGTGATTGCTGTCCAAAGCTAATTCCAGACCAAGTAGGTATAGGTTGAATTTGTCGCGTACGCACACGACGCCAGCTCCTCGTGCCAGATAACTGTGTAAAGTACTCTTCTTTTAGGCTGCAATCTGAGGCTAGCACAAAGTGAAACGTCACCAAATAGTTTGAGCAAATGCAAAGATTGAGGTCGAGATCGAGGCTGGGATCGTAGGTGGGATCGTCCAAGTTTTGCATGAGAGTCATAGGATCGCGAAGTCGTCCAGAAGAGGCAACCGAACTTTCCAATTAAGTATACGCAGCAGCCATTCTAGCTGGTGTAATCGCTTCAGCAGAGGCTCCGCCTCTGACCTCCGCCTGAGCGCTACTGGCGGCGGCTGTCAGCTGCTTCAACGATGCGTGGACAGTCGCGCCCTCCTTCCTCGTGTAGCGCATCGCAGAATCGCAGATGAGCGACGCGAAACCCTAGCGTGGCATGGAAGCCAAGCTGAACGGAGAGCGTCGCGTGGGAGCGAAGGGGAGTGCAACGAAAGGAACCTCCCGGGTCAAGGACCGCCACCTAACGCTGTTCTCAAAATGGTCTGCTGAGCAGCGCGCCGCCAATCTCGGTAGGTCAAGTGCAGCCGAATTGCCAGCTCGTTCCAGTGGTCGGAAGCTTAAGGGGAAAAAGTAGGCACGTCGCCAGTTAGGAAAGCGCTCGCTGATGGCACCACTCCTCCCCGCCCCCCAAGTGGATGGACCGATGGATTTGACTTCGTCACGGATCGCGAAAGCGCTTTCCGGAAGCTGCCGGATTCCGGTCTTCGCCGAGGCAGCAGCGACATCCTTTGGGACGGCGCGCTCGTACGAGATAACTGTTCTTAATTGAATTTCGAGTGTCGATTCAAGGGAGCAGTGCGGCAGCGTAATCTTCCGGTAGCCCGCGTCTTCTTGCTGGACGCGCCTTCGATGGCTGAGCACGGCGAGCCGGCCGGCCGGCCTGCCGGCCGACCGACGAGCCATCCTATGAAATACAATGGAATGCGGCGGAAGCCGCCCGCAGGATAAGTAAAAGCGCTTGCAACGCTCCGGGGGAGGGGTGTTGCGTCGTTTGAAGAGACGAAAGATACGCGTTAACGTCCGGCGGTAGTCGAAACCTTGATCTGCGGCCCAAGAGGCCGCAGTCTTGGTAACGCGACCGTTTCGAGAGACTGTTTAGGGTAAAGTACTGTCGGCGGGAATAAAGTAGTTGACCACGTGCCGGCTCTTGGCTGCGGCCGCTAGGCGGCGCTTGCTTTGCTAGTGAACGACGAGCTCTTTACTGCGTACATTGCATACGGTTTCGTGGGCCGGCTACGGAACACTAATCGAGCACCGCTCTTAGCTTGAATACGCTACAGCTGATGACGCCGGACGAGCACCATTTGCAGTTTTCCGAATCCTTGGCTAGAGCATAGTCGGTCGCTCAGCGGATTCGCTGACTGCACTGCTATGCACGATACTAGACTACGTATGAGCTATTCATTGCAGAAGCGGTGTCCTTGATTTAGCCAAATGTCTGGTGCCAGTAGCTAAACTAGCTTTGTAGCTCAGTTGCCAAATAATACAGCATTGACTATCTAAAGAAACTGTCAACTTTCTACTGGGCAGTGCGCCCATAGCAGGCAGCTCAATATAATAATAAAATAATAATAATAATAAATTTGCATAGTGCACTCAGTTTATTTTTACGTTAAATAAACACGTTTTGAGTATTGATTTAAAGTTTCGGATTTGGGTTTTTGACGTTTGGCCTTTAGACTGAGGGTTTGGTGTTTAGGGCTTAGGGCTTATGATTCAGAGCTTAGGCCGTTGTCAGTAAAATTGATTATCAGGGATTTATTGCACACTGAGAGAAAACTCCAAAGATAAGAGTTAAGATCTGCCGCCGGAGTTGTAGCAGGCTTTACGACGCCAAAGTTGGAGAGATTCGCAGTACTCGCCTGATTCCGTTTGATCAACCTCTTTTCGGCCGCCCTTTTCGGCTGCAGAGCTTGTCCTACTGGGATAGCTATTCAACCTCCGGCTCCGCATCTCGTACTAGTTCACGCGTTTCTTGAAAAAGGCAATGGATTATACTAAATTTCATCGTCTGCTCCACTCGTTTCTCGGTCACACCAACCAGCTTTAATTGTAGAATCGTCAAGTTGTGTAGCTTCCGCAAGCCGTAGGCATTCGACCGATCGTGCAAATAAAGACCCAAGATCACGTCTAGAAAAGACGTCGAAACGGATCAGGTCCAATCGAATGAATTCAGCTGCTACAGCGATTATTTTTCAGTCGAGACGCCGTATAAGCTTCTGCGTCTTACATGGTCGTCAGCTCTGATGCTTGCTCATGATGAAAGCTGGACTAAGTGGTCAGATAAGCAACAGCCGCACGGTTTAGTTGCCTGTATAGCTCGGTCTCTCACTGCCACGTCTCACGATGTCTTTGTTGAGAGGCATTACAAACTACCTAGTTAGATCGCATTGTTGGATAGAATAACTGTCGATAAATTAAAAAGAAACTGATTTATATAGAGTTTTATAGCTTTTTTTTAAAGCTACAGGAACTAACCAAGAATCTGCCAGTGCTGCCTGAGAGAAATACGTAGTCGGGGTCGGAGAGAAAAAGCAGCAGTACGCTGAGCTGGGCCAGAGTTAGTGATCCAAGACAAAGGATGGAGAGCAGAGAGGCAAGAAATAGGCTGGCTGAGGGATGGAGAGAAACTGTGAGCAAGAGAGAGAGAGAAAAAGGGAGAGAGAGGGAGAGAGAGAGGGAGAGAGAGAGAGAGAGAGAGAGAGAGAGAGAGAGAGAGAGAGAGAGAGAGAGAGAGAGAGAGAGAGAGGGATAGAGAGAAAGTGTGAGCAAGAGAAAGAGAGAAAGAGGGAGGGAGAGAGGGAGAGAGAGAGAGGGATGGAGAGAAACTGTGAGCAAGAGAGAGAGAGAGAGAGAGAGAGAGAGAGAGAGAGAGAGAGAGAGAGAGAGAGAGAGAGAGAGAGAGAGCGAAATAGAAGCGGGCGACGGAGAGACAGACAGACAGATAGACCAGACAGATAGACCGACAGAAAGGTAGACAGACAGATAAAGAAACTATCGACGAGTCACTGGTGAAGTGCCGTACGAGAAACCCAGCTCGTTATCTTATTAGTAGTGATACTGAAGTGTGCTCACAATTCTCTAATGGATGTGCTGAGGCACCTAGTAGCTGTTTCAAATACGCATGATACAAATATCAGCGTGTATTTAGGTAATGAAAATACTCTTTCGTGAATGAGTTGAAGCTCTTGGGGTACCTCAGATTGCGTCAGCTGCTTGAAAATGAGAGATTATTGGAGGCAGTGTACGTAAATTATATTGAGAGCGTTTAAACCGGCGTTTCGCGAAGTAGCGAAATGCCAGACCCCGATTTTCCTCAGTTTAATTCCCCGCTGCAGAGCTAAGTTCAGAGACGGCCGGAGCTTTATTAGACATTGAAATGGGTTAATCGTCTAGGCTTATAGCGTCTGCTAAAGTGCCGGCTTTTCGAGAGCCGAATGGCCACCCAGCCTCGCTCCACCTCCGCACTATAATGGCCGACTTTTAAGTACCTCTGGTCGGGTGAATTCTCTGGGAAGCTGGAGGGAAGCCAGAGTTTGCATTTTCATAGTTTATCGCAGTCTGCTTTGAGGCTAGCACCCATACTGGCTGGTGGATGCAATTCTCTTTGTGTGCATTCGGTGTGCGAGCGGCGCTCAGCTCTTTGAAGTGATCAGTTTTTTGTGATCTAAAAAATGCTAGGCCATACTGAAATGCAGGAGAAACTCCGGTGACCTGCTGAGGAGGGGGAGTCGTTGCGGAATAAACGCCAGCCAAAGTAAGTCGTGTGTAATCGCTGAGATTTATTTTGAAAACAACCATTCTTATCACGCTCAAGTGATTTCCTCTTGCCAAGCTGTCAAACGTGGAGCAGCAGCATGAACAAATAAATTAAAACAAGTTACAACAAGACGGCATGCGCTAAATCAGCCAAATTATAGCTGGTATTTTTCATTCGCGGTTCCTGAATTATAGTAATAATAATTATATAGGCTAGGAAAAGATTACGCGACATTCTCAAACCATGGTCGCATACAAGCAGAAGCTGTGCAGTAAGCAGTCACTTCTAGTCCAGAAGTTGATGCCTTGGCATTCAGGAGCTGAGTTGTATTTTACGCTCCCCAGCGTCTCAGCCCAAGGATAGGTTGCTCACTCTTTGCAATCCTGGTCGTGGGTTCGAGTCCTGCAGTGGGTGACCCTTTATTGCCTACTGCAGGCCGTGGTGATAGGCGTCAAGGCATTTTCGCCGCTATATGAATAAGGCTATTTGGTCAGCCCTGACATTTCTTTTTGCCACTGAGCCGCACGAGAGTCGGTGTACGTCACGGCCGCCCTTGAACGTCTGTAACCATCCGTCGCTATCAGATAAACTGCGCTATGAAATAATAATAATAGTGCACTTGACATAGCACCCTCAGAGAACTCAATCCATGTCTAGGCACTTTACATCTGATGCAAAGGAAGCACGGTCGAATGGTTAGCGGCAGCACGCTCAAGATACCACAAGAACAACATGGTCAGGAGTGACATGCACATAGTCAGCATGCAAGTGTGGTTAGTTGCAGCATGCACAGTGTCAGTGCGCACAAGCACGTGAAGGACGAATTGCAAGGACCCAGTAAATGCTGTCATTAATAGATGCATTTTTAGTTTATTTTTAAATGTGAATGGTCACGAGATGTCGTGAAGCGAGTCGGGAGTGAGTTTCAGGCTTTGAGGGGAGCAGACGAACTAAAGGCACACGTCTCTCCAAAAGATTTGAGGTTTGTACGAAGTATGGGTGGATAGTTAGATTCCTAAAAGCGGGTGGTACGATGCTTGGAGCGCGGACTTGGTATCTTGAGGTGCGAGGTGCAGCTCGCTGCTGCTTAGACTCGCTTAGCTGCTTCATAGTAGAAATAGTGATACCATGGTCACGGAATACAACGCTGCGCCATCTTTCCGCGTGACGGAAGGACTCTTCCGCTTTAATTAGTAGAGATTGGCGCTATTCGTAGCTGCAGGGTTACGCCACTGGCGCTATACTTGCACGTATTGGGGCTGCGTCTAAAATCACTGAAGCCGTGGTTCCCAGGCGAAGCGCTTCGCCGGTAATAGTTGCGTGTCGGCTGAGACCAGCACGGTTACGAGCGAAAGTGCTTGCGTCCAAGTTCAGTTTGGCGGTTGAAGGGACTGCACCTCGCTTGTAGCGAGGCTGAGTTAGTGGCAGAAGAGCCTTCAGGGCTATCACCACTACTTGCACTAATCAACAAAGGGCTGATAATTGCAGGACTCGAACTCACAACCGGGTCGTGAAGAGCGAGCACCTCACTCCCGGGCTAAGACTTCATGACGTCAGGATTCAGATAAAGCAAAGGTTTTCGCAGTTGGACGAGCAAGCGTGTGCACAATTCCCAGCAGAGCTGCGAGACGCAGAAAGAGGCTGACGCGACAGTCGCGCTGCTCATAGAAATGCTGCGAGCGAGCGCGCTCGCGCGCCGCGCGACCGCCGTGCCGCGCCGCGCCGCGCGACCACCCGCCGCGCCGCGCCGCGCCGCCGCTTCCGCGTAGCTTCCGTCGCCGCCGGCGGCCGCTCTTGCATCTGGCAAACAAACACTTTCGCGTCGTCCGCGCGACGCTCGCCGCTGGCACTCGCCCGAATGAATAGAATCGAAGCTCGGAATTTGTCGAGGGGCGAAGGTCGTGCCTGAAATGAAGCGAGACCGGAGGGAGGAGGAGGAGGCGACAGATACCGGAGGGAGGCGTCTGGTGGTGCGATCTGAATTCGGAGCGCCGCCCGCCGGAGAAACTCGCTGCTACATATTGTTTGAAGTGCGTAGTTTTTTATTGCACTAAATAAAAGACTCCAAGCGGTTGCGTTTTTAAGAAAAACCCTCCCTCTAAAGCTGCTCCCGGCCGCCGGGCGGTGACTCGGAGACTTTTCTGAGCCGTAGGGAGTAGCAGTGATTCACTATAATGGTCACGAGCGACAACGAGCGTCGAAGTTCTCAGCTTGTTCTGTAGCCAGGACCTTGTCGTCAGGCCTCTTAGCATCAGTACTTGCCCTGACCAATGTGCCGGAAGTTTTTTCAGCTCCTGACCAGGCGAAGTGGTCGATCAGGACTCGGCTGCAGAGGACTTGTCGCTGTACGGCCGATGTGCGTCTCTCGGCTTTTTACTTGCTGGCGCTTAGCTCTCTCGGGCAGTGACATTGCGGCACTGTCAAGGCCGGGCTTGCTGAGCAGCGCGCGTTGACTCTGGAGATGCACCAGCGCCATAGACGTTGGACATTCAGTGTAAGGCCACACCATACTTTTTCCTTAGCTAAATGAGCCAACAGCTCTTGCGTATCTTCGTAGATTTCAAGAGATTTCGAGAGTCAAGCGATTCTCGGTGCAGAGCGACACCTATAACGAATGTCCAAGTGCCGCAAATCGCTGGCCGCCTTGTGGCCACGCGCGCTCTCGCGGCGAGCGCTCGTAGGTAGGGGAGGCGGCCTCTCGCTCTCCCCGGGCGCTCACCGGGCGCTCACCGCTGCTCGAACAGAGATCCCGAGTTCGAATCCTGTTGCCGGTAGGATTATTTTGCAAGTCGTCAATAGGCTGGCCGTAGCCGGTTGCTCGCGCAGCCTACTCGGCTGGGCTCGGCAACTGGGCTGGGACGTCAAACTGCGGGTGCGCTCCGGAAAATGTCTGCATGTCTGGGCATGCCCGCCGCATCTGCGGCCTGCTCGATTCGCCAATTAGGTGTCGGCAGGGCTGCAGGAGCCGCTAGCCTCCTTTCTTTTTCAAGTCCGCAGCGGTCGCGCACTATGGAGGTTGAGCAGAGCTCAGATCTTGTGCACGCGATAATGCGCACTGGTTTTCCTAAACTGTGCTGTAAGTGATACCGCAGATCGCAGCTCGATTTCTAAATAAGCCTCTTAAGTAGAATCGTCGCGTTTCTTCCACGTTACAGCCACGCTAGAGCTGGCGACCGCCGAGAGCTCAAGCCTTGCACTCTGTTTTCTTTTTAATTGCGCTCGGAGCCTCGACTGCGAATCGAGAAGTCTGTACAGCGCAGCTGCAGCCATTTCGCCGAGACCGAGCAGCGTGCTTCAATGTCAAGGGCAAGCTTTATTTTCACGTAGGCAGCACTGTACCGCATCAGCTGCGAGAACGTTTGGCCCTACGCCGCTCATCCGATGGAAGATGGTGCGCGAGCGCTGGAATTCCTGACGGAGCGATGGCTTGGTCACGTGACGTGACGTTAGCGGTTGTCGCTGCTGCTGCTGCTGCCGAAGGGTTGCTGCTATTTCGGGAGGACGACCGACGGTGGAATGCGCAATCTGGTGCTGCACAACACGGTGGGCAACATTCTATTTTTCTTTCAGCAACAGCTGCTGGCTTCAACAGCAGCTGTTGCTGAGCCACACGGTCGACAACAGGAAACACCTGCTGGAGCAGTTTCAGGTTGACGGCGCCGACAGTTCTGTTTCAGAGCGAGGCTCCTGCCGGCACCTGCCGCGGCCCAGATGGCGTGCCTTGCCTGCCGGGATAGCTTGCTTTCCACCGCATTCAGAGTGCCTATAGACAGAGATTTAATTCTCTTAGGATGCTATGCAAGTTTGATTATTACTACTAATATTGTTATTATATTTATTATCTCTATTACTATCATTATTATTTATCATAACAGTCTTTGTAATTGAACGCGACGCTGCTGTTCGGCCGACGCAGTGGCCGATCGCTGCGCTAGCGACGGGTGCAGTAGCCGGTAGCAGCGATACCTTGACAAGGACCGGAGTACCAAGTACCGGACAAGACTGGTGATTTTGAGATTTGAGCCGGCATCCATTGCCCGCAAGCACAGCAAGAACATGCTGCATGAGAATTCACAACGCCGCCGGCTACGGCTACGCTTCGCCTCAAGGCAAGCGAATGATTACTTTGAGTTGCGCAACGCTGTCCAAAGAAGCTGACCTAGAGGCGATTCGGACTGTAAAAGCCGACAGCGAACCCGAGCAAGCCTCGATACGAACCCGAACTTTGGCAGAATTCGACAGCAACTATGGAAACGGCAGCATAATCGAACCTCATTCGTCGGGGGAGGGGGCGCTGCATTATTGTTTTTTCATGTCGCAACTCAGAGCAGCGTTGCGTTGCTGCGTTCAGCTTAACTGTCGAGCGAGAAAAAAAGGGGGAGCCGATGCGCTATTTCTTTGCCTCATCCTGTCCGAGGAAAGCGGCACGAGTAGCGGTCCATTTTCGGTGCATTCCTTTATCTGCGCATGTGCCCGCGGAAAAAACGCCTCACCGAGAGCGGCTCCGCTCTGCGGATTGCCTACCAGGACGTAGCGCGCGCTCGAAACCCTCTGGACCATATCTATAGAGCGAGGACTTCGCGCAAAGATAAGCCTCGGCAGTCGGAGGCTGTCGTTGTCACCCAATGGCTATATCAGGGCTGACCCGGTGACGTAGTTAGTTGGGTTTACTGTCTGCGTTCGAAAGAGCTAACATGTGCGTGCTAATGGTGGCTCGTCCGCAACCCAATAGATAAATAAATAAACAAAAGCTCGCAGCCTGGACCCGGCTAGTGGGCCCCGACGAGACAGGTGGACAGTATGAACCGGTGTCTCTCAAGTGCGCTTACCTGCATAGCTGCCTTTAGAATAAGGTTGCAATCTAAAGAATCGCATCGTACTAAACTGACCGAAGACTGGCGAAGAGTCGTTACAGAAACCCGACGCGGAGCTACCAATGGCACGCTTTGGTCTTTCCGAGACGACGACAATCTTTCAATGCTGCGCACCGTAGGAGCGCTAACGCGTGCTGACCAGGGGAGTGAAATCGCTAATCACGCTGACTCGGTTCTTTGACACAACGTGGTGTATAGTGCCTACAAAGATCTCCGAGGGCTCTATAAAAGTGTCGCCGACTGTGGCATACCCGTTCCAGCCGCATTGAGCTGCTAATTCCGTGCTACCCACTACTTCAACAGCACTCCTGACTCAGTTATGCTGCTCACTTTCTCTTTGCTGAGTGAAGTCTTTTGGCTACCGAATGCCTACCGAAAGCCGCATTGACTTTTAGTGAATGCGTTACACACACCTCTCCTGCGTAACATCCACTTAATCTTTGTGGCTTTGTGGAATTACAGACGGAGATACATTGCGTTGCATTACATCATCATCATTATTATGCAAGCAGGAATCTACGTCTGTGATATTTATCAAAGGTTAAAAAGCACACCCACTTGCACGGGTCCCCTTTGAGGTTTTCGTTCTCAACTGTCTCGCGGCTAGTCAAATGCACCACACCTGCTCGAGAACGTGTGCAGTTCCACTTACCGCGGCGGCAACGCTGTCTGTGGGGCGGGCGCGCGGGGGGGGGGGGGGAGGCGGCAGCTCATTACCGCTCAAGCTGCCGCGCGAGTGGCGGCGGGTACAGGGCGTCGACTGGCGGCAGCTTCAATCGCCGACTTGCTAGGGCGGCTGGCTCGGTGGAGTCGTTAAGCTGACTGAGGAGGCTCGCACGTGGCGGCGGCGGCGGCGCGAGCTGAGCAGGTTCTTCGCACAAACCAACTAGAAAACATTGTCCGCCTCATCCGCTCTCGCTCATCGGCAATAGAAAGCCCAGCGGCGAGAGGCCCGTGGCCAGACCCGAGTCAGGGCCTCTAGCCGTGGTCAGTGACGTCACGGATGCATGCGCGGTTGTAAGTCCTGTAGATCCAAGGATGCAAGGATAGAGCGGATGGCTTGAGCTGGAGAGAGCTCTCCCGTCGAGCGCTCAAAGCCTGAGCGGCGGGGCAGGCGATGCGCATGCGCACTGAGTCTTCATCTCGCGAAGCGAAGAGAAAGTGAGCTGCGTAGTGGCTGAGTCAGGAGAGAGCTGTGTGAGAGAGCAGAGAGAGAGAGAGAGAGAGAGAGAGAGAGAGAGAGAGAGAGAGAGAGAGAGAGAGAGAGAGAGAGAGAGAGAGAGAGAGAGAGAGAGAAGCAAAGGTAAGAGAGTAGCGAAATATGCCTCGTCGAATACCTGGCCAGAGCTTCGACGGATCCGGGTGGTACGCTAACTAATGACGAGTAACCCTGACTAGTAGCCCTGCACTAACTAGTGACGAGCAGTCGACTTGAATGCAGGCGTCTTTTCATGATCAAGTCAGGAAAGTCCACAGTTAAAATGCTCATATCGGCTCGGCAAAAATTTGGAATGCTATACCATCTCGATCGCTGCACCCTAGAGAAAATATAAATTCCTGAATTTTAATGATTAGAAAGCGTTTACGTCAAAATCTTTGGTTAGGTTTCATAGATGGCCCGACTCATGTCATAGCGAGTCATGCATAGTAGTTGTTCTCTGGGTTTCAGAGAGCTGCACTCCATGGCTAGGGCTGCACTCTCTTTCCTCTCCAAGGCTTTGATAGACTGCTCTACTCGAAAGACAGGGACTTTTTTTTTTATAGAATAGTGCATGTGATTTGTTTGCGTGCCGTGCTCAACTACGTTGAGGTTTTTGGGAGTTATCGGCGCTGCACCTACGACTCATGGCGCGTGGCACCAGCTTTTCACCGGCCAGTTTCACGCGTCGGAAAGGGCTGGCACCGTTATAGAAACTGCGTTAGCAGAAGTGAACATTAGTGCAGCAGCAGCAGCAGCAGCAGCTCGTCCGTGTCCGCGTCCACCAGGCGGCGTGCTCACTATCCAGCGGCGGATCTAAGTGATCCCGGCCGATCCAAGGCCCAGAATCCCAGGTAAACGCTGCCAGTCTCGCAGTCTCGCAGACCGCTCTTCATCGGAAGACGCGGGTGCACGCACCCAGTGCACGCACCCAGTGCACGCACCCAGTGTAGCTTTAAGTGACACCTCGGTCGGAGCAGCAAGCGAGATTCGCAGCCATGCAGGGCATGTACAACTTCTGTGCCAGCAATGCTACTGGCGGTTGGTATTATATATATATATATAGAAGCTTTGCTTTGGCGATCTGTTTTTGTTTCAGTGATGTCAGCCCGACGTGTCACAATCCGAGAGCGAAGCGGGAGAGCCCATGAGAGCACACCACTCGAAAAAACTGATTCTCCAGCCAATCGCCTCGTTCAAGGATTCGAAACTTGAGTTGGCACTGTTGGGTGAAATGACGGCAACAAGGAAAGCGGTGTGAAATAAGAGTGATTCCTAAGTGCAATTCAGCTAGGCAATCAGCCGGTGGTGCTGGCGAAAGTGCGGAAGAGTTTGCATTTGCAACTCCGCCTGCGCCTGCAACTGCATACGAAACCACAAAGACTAAAAGGGTATTGGGCCTGAAAGATTTCACTTAAGGTAGCCAGCAGGCTTCACATCTCACAACACACAGAGAGCGCGTGAAGCATTGGTGAGTAGCAAGGACAGTCGAACAAGCGAGAGGAGCGTGGAAGCAGCAGCAGCAGCAGCAGCAGCAGCAGCAGCAGCAGCAGCAGCAGCAGGAGGGCGGGTTGTACGGATGCACCCGAGTGCAGCAGCAGCAGCAGGAGAGAAGATGTCGTTGCCGAAGAACTACAGAAGTGAGCTAGCCGTCTAGGGTCGTCAGACCAGAAGCTTCTGTTGCATACAGTAATAGTTGCGAAGGTCTCGGTCAACATAGGATCCAAGGTCTGCCTACCTCAAGCATAACGGTAGTCAATGTATTATTAATAATACTACATTTGTATAGTACCATTAAAGAACCTAATCTCTTTTTAGGCACTTTAAATATGCTGTAAAGCAAGCATGATCGAACGGTTAGTGGTAGTATGTACCGTGTTAACAAGTAGATATGCTTAGTGGCGATAGGAACAGTGTCAGCAAGCATAAGCGCACAGAGGACAAATCACAAGGACCCGGCAAATACTATAAGAAGCAGATGCATTTTTAGCTTCTTTTTAAATGTCGTCATTTGAGTGGATCTCATAACATACGTCGGGAGTGTGTTGCAGGCCTTTTGGAGCATAGGAACTAAAGGCATAGTCTCCAAGCGGTTAGAGGTTTGTTCGAGGTATACGAGCGATAGCCAAGCGATTCGAGTCAGAAGATCGGGTGGTACGATGCTTAGCTTCGTTGAGGATGCACTCTTTTGCATTTGTAACCAGCTTCGTGTGCCACAAATAGTTCGCCTACAAGTGGTACACGCTGAAAAAGCGTGGTGAGCGACGAGGGGGTTGGTTGGTCTGAGATATGTAGGCGAAGAATACGCCTACCACAGACACAATTTGCCGATGCCGACGTCAGCCATTCACGGCGATCGGTCGCTAGTGTGAGCGCAGTTGCTCAACCGCGGAGGAGCCGTTGGTGAATTGTCAGCCTTGCCGCTAAGGCCAGAAAGAACCTTACCGACAATATCCTCTGCAGCCTACAGAGTGTGCAGCTGCAATGCACGGCCACTCTTCTAAGCGCTCCGAAGACAAGGAGCGAAGACTAAGAGCTCAGGCAGCGCGCTCGACAGAGCTCGCTGCAGCATACATAACGACGCACTGCACGACTGCAACATACAACACAACGACTGCAGCATACATATTTAACGACGCACGAGCCACCTCTGCATAACAATAGATCAATGGAGAAGACCCAGCCTTTTGTCTTTCTTGGTACTGCGCTCCTCGGTATTTTGTCGCAAGGAGAACCATGATGCAATAGCTAGAAGGACGCTCATGCGCCCCAGACTTGCCGACCTCTTCAAACGCTCTGCGAAGCTTCATAGAAAGGAAGCTCGCTCATTGACAAGCTAGCGTGATTCAAGGAACGGTCTCGTCGGGCTCCGAAGTTGTACTCGTCATATACGGCGAGCAGCTTAGTAGCCACCTCGTTCCAGAGTTGAAATGTTTACTAGTAGGCCTGAATCTTGAGATTTTCTCTATAGCGTCAGAAGATCCGTAGGGATTCGCGCTTAGTGTGGGGAATAGGGACTGAGCCGTGATGGCACACTCCGTGAGGTGGTTGCTTTTCACGACCTCAGGACCAAGTTCGTGAGTTCAATTCTTGCGGTGGGCGATCCTATATCGCCGCTGCAAGCGCCGGTGGTGATAGCCAGTAAGCACCTTGCTAGTAAGTTCCAGTCTGGCTTTAGAGCTAATCACTCCACTGAATCAGCATTGCTTAGGGTATACAACGACCTACTTAGGAATGCAGACATGGGTAGAGTGTCTCTGCTTGTTTTGCTCGATCTTTCGGCAGCTTTTGATACCATCGATCACAAAGTTCTTCTTCTAATAATAATAATAATAATATTGCACTTGATAAAGCGCCCTCAGAGAACTTAATCTCTTTCTAGGCGCTTTACATTTGCTGCAAAGTGATACGCAATAGAATAGTAAGTAAAATCATGCTTGAAAAACAAACAAAATGAATAACATGGTTAGGGGTTACATGCACTGGGTCAGCATGCAAATGTGGTTAGTGGCAGCATGCACAGTGTCAGCACGCATAAGCACATCGAGGACGAATCACAAGGACCCACTAAATGCTGTCCTAAATAGGTATGTTTTTAAGTTTCTTTTAAATGTGGTCAGGTCAGGGGATGTTCTGATGCAGGTCGGGAGGGAGTTCCAGGCTGTGGGAGCATACGAGCTAAATGCACGGTCTCCAAAGGATTTAAGGTTTGTACGAGGTATTTCTAGACTGTTGGATTCCGAAAAGCGAGTGGTACGATGCTTTGCCTGATGGGGTAGTATCTCTGAAAGATAGGCTGGAGCCATAGAATGAAGAGACCTAAAAGTGAGCGACAAAACCTTGAAGTCAATCCGTTGCTTGACTGGTAACCAGTGCAGGTCGGCGAGAAGTGGAGTAATGTGGCAACTGCGACGCTCACGACAGACAAGCCTAGCTGCAGATTTTGCACCAGCTGCAATCGCCTGATCGCACATGCTAGTAGGCCAGTAAGCAGTGAGTTGCAGAAGTCGAGACGAGATGTCACGAATGCATGGACCAACTTGGACGTGGTATCCTTATCTAAACAAGCCCTAATTTTAGCAATGTTATGAATCTGAAAATAGGCAGATTTGACCGTGGAGCTGATATGGTCGTCTAACGAGAGGTCGCTTTGGAATATGACACCTAGATTTCGAGCTGATTCAACTGGAGATATGCTGGCCGAGCCAATTTTGAGCGTCAGCCTTTTCAATTTCTGAATCACACTGGGTTTGCCCATAACTAGTAAGTTAGTTTTGTCATCGTTTAGTTTAAGAAAATTTGCTGCCATCCATGTGCGGATGTCATCAATGCATTCAGCAAGTGAGTTTAGAGAATTTGAGGTGCTCGAAGGCTGGGAGGGATCAAAGCAAAGGTACAACTGAGTGTCATCCGCATAGAAGTGAAAGCCTAGATTGTGCTTGGCAATCACATCAGCAAGAGGCAGAGTATAAACCGTGAAAAGAACCGGACCTAGCACGGAGCCCTGAGGTACTCCATATTTCAGAGGTACTTCAGATGATCTTTGTCCATTGACGTCAATACTCTGGAGTCTCCCACTGAGATAGGACCTGAACCACTGCAGAGCAGTGCCAGTGATGCCCAGGCGAGATGAGAGGCGCTCCAGAAGAACTTTGTGATCGATGGTATCAAAAGCTGCCGAAAGATCGAGCAAAACAAGAAGAGACACTCTACCCATGTCTGCATTCCCAAGTAGGTCTTTGTATACCCTAAGCGATGCTGACTCTGTGGAGTGATTAGTTCTAAAGCCAGACTGGAACTTACTAGCAAGGTGTGAGGTTTCGATGTACGAGTTCAGCTGTTTTGCCACGACCCGTTCCAGTGTCTTTGATAGGAATGGTAGAAGGGAGACTGGGCGGTAGTTGCTTAAGTAATGTGGCAACGGCTCACGACAGACAAGCATGGCTGAAGAGTTTTGCACAATTTGCAAACGGTTGGATGCCCTATAGACGTGCAAAGCAGTGAAGTAAAAAAGTCGGCGATATACAACTCGTAAAGGTCTCTGGACTCTAAATCCTTCTAAAACCCCAGCTGACCTAAGCACTTTAAATGAAACTGCATTCACAGTCTATCCTCCCCACACACATATTCCGATAGCGTAAGGGAGATCTTTATTAGCTGAGACACTCCAACGATCAGCAATAATAATAATAATAATGTACTTGATAAAGCGCCATCAGAGAACTTAATCTCTTTATAGGCGCTTTACATTCGCTGCAAAGGGAAATGCAATTAAATGGTAAGTAAAATCATGCTTGAAAAACAAACAAAATGAATGACATGGTTAAGGGTGATATGCACAGGGTCAGCATGCAAATGTGGTTAGTGGCAGCATGCACAGTGTCAGCACGCATAAGCACGTTAAGGAAGAATCACAGGGACCCACTAAATGCCGTCCTTAATAGGTGTGGTTTTAGGTTCCTTTTAAATGTGGTCAGGTCAGGGGATGTTCTGACGCAGGTCGGAGGGAGTTCCAGGCTTTGGGAGCATACGAACTAAATGCACGGTCTCCAAAGGATTTGAGGTTTGTACGAGGTATTGTTAAACTGTTGGATTCCGAAAAGCGGGTGGTACAATGCTTGGCCTGATGGGGGAGTATGTCGGAGAGATAGGCTGGAGCCATAGAATAAAGGGACCTAAAAGTGAGCGACAAAACCTTGAAGTCAATCCGTTGCTTGACTGGTAGCCATTGCAGGTCGGCGAGAAGTGGAGTAATGTGGCAACTGCGACGCTCACGACAGACAAGCCTAGCTGCGGAGTTTTGCACCAGCTGCAATCGCCTGATCGCACATGCTGGTAGGCCAGTAAGCAGTGAGTTGCAGAAGTCGAGACGAGATGTCACGAATGCATTGACCAACTTAGACGTGGTATCCTTATCTAAACAAGCCGAATTTTAGCAATATCATGAATCTGAAAATAGGCAGATTTGACCGTGGAGCTGATATGGTCGTCTAACGAGAGGTCGCTTTGGAATATGACACCTAGATTTCGAGCTGATTCAACTGGAGATATGCTGGCCGAGCCAATTTTGAGCGTCAGCCTTTTCAATTTCTGAATCACACTGGGTTTGCCCATAACTAGTAAGTTAGTTTTGTCATCGTTTAGTTTAAGAAAATTTGCTGCCATCCATGTGCGGATGTCATCAATGCATTCAGCAAGTGAGTTTAGAGAATTTGAGGTGCTCGAAGGCTGGGAGGGATCAAAGCAAAGGTACAACTGAGTGTCATCCGCATAGAAGTGAAAGCCTAGATTGTGCTTGGCAATCACATCAGCAAGAGGCAGAGTATAAACCGTGAAAAGAACCGGACCTAGCACGGAGCCCTGAGGTACTCCATATTTCAGAGGTACTTCAGATGATCTTTGTCCATTCACGTCAATACTCTGGAGTCTCTCACTGAGATAGGACCTGAACCACTGCAGAGCAGTGCCAGTGATGCCCAGGCGAGATGAGAGGCGCTCTAGAAGAACTTTGTGATCGATGGTATCAAAAGCTGCCGAAAGATCGAGCAAAACAAGAAGAGACACTCTACCCATGTCTGCATTCCCAAGTAGGTCTTTGTATACCCTAAGCGATGCTGACTCTGTGGAGTGATTAGTTCTAAAGCCGGACTGGAACTTACTAGCAAGGTGTGAGGTTTCGATATATGAGTTTAGCTGGTCTGCCACGACCCGTTCCAGTGTCTTTGATTGAAATGGTAGAAGGGAGACTGGGCGGTACTTGCTCAAGTTCTCTTGGTCAAGTGTTGCTTTCTTGAGGAGAGGCCTGACTACAGCTTTTTTGAAAGGTGCTGGGACCTGACCTGAGGCTAATGACATATTAGTGATGTTAGTTATGCATGGCAGCAGCAGTTCAATGCAACGCAGGAGCAGGACAGTGGGAATAGGGTCCAGAGGACTTGTCGTCTTCTTTTATTGCGATACGAACTTTAGGACTAGATCACTAGTGACCTGCTTAAATGCAGACATTGAGGTGCAGCCAGGAACCGAGGAACAGCATTCTAGTGGGGAGGTTGTCATCGCAGGGATGGATTCCCTGATCTTGTCTATCTTCTGCACAAAGAATCGATATGATGTTACCACGAGAAGAGACGCACGGTATGCACGTGTAGTAGAACATGCTGATGGCATGACGTACGGGGAACAAAAGAACCGCAGCGAAGACGCAGACGAAGCGAGCCACGCGTAGAGCATCTGCTTTTTGTTCCAATATTTGCTCACGTTATTTTTATATTTGCTATACAATTTTTCCAAGAGAATTCTCGCACAGCATGCAAATGTGCGTAGAAATATAAACATGTGCATAATTTATAGAGCGTCCTCAATCAACTGAATCTCCATCCTGGCGCTAAACATATGTCGCAAGGCTCGAGCTGTACGTAATAAATAACAATACGTAATAGATTTGTGTAGCGCCGTAAGAGAACTTGGTCTCTACCCAGAAGCTTCGCATACGCGTACGCAGGGCTCGAGGCTGTACTGTACTCGGTCGTCAAAGGCGATTATCTTTACCCTCGGGCCAATCATCCAGAGTGGTGATTTGACTTTTATGCTGTAAAAGGAATTACTGCGAAGCTTTCGTGCATATCGTGGTGCCCACATTGTTATGCAATCGAGGTATTGTTGTTGTCAATGAGAGACGAATCCGTGGTTTGGGCAAGTAAGCATGTTACTGTAGTAGCACGAGGAGTTCTGCGGCACGTGCTCACGGACGAAATTGAATGGTCACAACAAATGGCACATTTGCCTCGAGAAAGCTTTGTCCAAATGCAGCTAAACATAAACAGCTCGACTCCACAAGATATCGCACTAAATCGGTAACCGCCATCATCGTGATTACCATCGGCCGTTGGCCGTATTTCCAGGAAATTAGGATTTACCCGGGAGTGAGTGCATTTATTTTCGATGTAAAGTCGAAGGGAAGCTGACTCAGAAGTCTAGCATTTGTCTAGCAGCTGCAGTTTAGCCATTCACCCGTGCTTGAAGTTGGAGAGTATTAAGAGTCGCCTGCAGCTGCAGGACTCATTTCCGTGAGCGAGAGCTGCGAATATTTTACTTTTGGTCTAGCAAATGGCTGAAATAATACAAATTGTAATAATTCGTTCACATATTGCCTCAGGGGAACCGTATTACTATACAGGACGCTTTAAAACTCGCCACAAGGGAAGCTATGACCAAGGATTATTTACATGCAATGTGTCATGCTTAGAAAAAGCATAGCACAGCGAGAAACTAATTATC